>CM035802.1:36163087-36280587 GCA_020466265.1 Siphamia tubifer | reverse complement strand
TATCACAATATATATCTCAGGGTTAAAAAAATAATAAAATCGCAATCTATTTTTTTTTTTCTTTTTCTAATATCGTCCAGCCCTCGTATGAACCACAGCTACACACTTTTTTCTTGACTTTTTCTACCCGTCTTTATGACTGTTGGCTCCATTTCCATTTGTTCTTCACACACTTTAATGCAGTTTTTTTTTTTCCACTTCCTCCAGCGTTCACCCTCACACAGTCTTTACCAGCACGTAATAAAAACATCCTAACTTTTAACCAGGCACTAATGTGTGAAAATAAAAGTTCACCTTTTCATTATCCTCATATTTCCTCTTCCTTTGTCCTCCTCCTCCACAGCAGACGGACAAAAGGACATCGAGGACGAGCTGACGACAGGTTTGGAGTTGGTGGATTCCTGCATTCGTTCGCTCCAAGAATCAGGAATACTTGACAGTGGAGAAAGTGAGTTCACTGTGTGGGTGTGAGAGAATGAAATATGATTTAAGTACAGCTACTTGTGTGAAAAAAATACTCTGGTTAAAGTAGTAGTACTGATTCAACTTTTCTAAGTAAGTAAAAGTAAAAAAAAAAGTACAACTTCTCAATTGTAATAAAGTACAAAAGTAAAAAGTCAAATGTTTTTTTTCTCATGAACACAATATTACTTCAGAAAATAAAATCTGAAAAGTTTCAAAAGTATTTAAAATAAAGCCTTTAAAAGTGGGTTAGTGTGTAGATAATGTGTTTGGTCGAGTCACAGTTACTCAGTTTTGTGGATATGGACAAAAAATGTAAGAAAAATGGGGGAAGAAAAGTCACAATTGAGATAAAGTCATGAGATTTAAATATATATATATGAGATAACTTTAAGAGAAAAAATGTAAATTTTCTCTCTGAAGTGACTGATTTTGAAAAGTAACAAGTCTATTCTGAGAATATAAAGAGTATAAAGTACAGATATTTATAGAAATATAAAGAGTATAAAGTACAGATATTTATAGAAATATAAAGAGTATAAAGTACAGATATTTATAGAAATGTAAAGAGTATAAAGTACAGATATTTGTCGTGGAATGTCACCATGACAGTGACAGCCGGTGTGGTCCTGGCTAAATGTGTTTGGCATTTTGTTTGCAGGTCATTGGTTTGGAAGAGTGCATTCCCATTTTCACTTATTGTCTGCTGACCTTTTTGATCATTGATACTGCTTTAATGGATGGCCTTTTAAAAACGGCACTCTACGTGCTGCTGGGATCATTTCTACGTCATAAGTTTTCTAACGTGTAGGAAAAAAAAAACATATTTTCTCACAATGGTGGTGGGTGGTTTGGAAACATTTTCTATCCAACCACACATGTTTTAAGATGTGTTTTAAAGGACATTTAATGTGTTGTTTTGTTTAGCATCTACACATGTAGCACAGGTAAAATATATGAAAAACACGCTAACATCCAGAATTGTTGTAACATGATCAATTTGACTTTTATCTGAAAATACATGACACTCTCATTGTTAGTGCTCTTACTGTGGCTGCTCTGCACCTTTTACCACAGTTTTTTTTTTCCAAATGGTCTTCCACCAAAAGCCTCAGTGTGTGGGTGGGTATAAATTCAGCATGGCTTTCAGCGTATCTGTGTGTTTCCCTGAAATGGGTGTACTGCAAATAGAGAAGCTGCAAATAGTGAAATGTTGTCTTTAGTGGACAAGTGGACGACACCTGGACACTTTATGCTTTCAAGTGATTGTGGAGCTGATGAGTCTGACAACATAAAAATAAGAGACATAGGAACTTATATACTTATATACTTATATATATATAACTATATATATATATATACTATATATATAACTATACTATATATATAACTATATATATACTATACTATATATATATATATATATATATATATATATATATATATATATATATATATATATAAAAATAGTGAACTTCATAAAACAGTGTACCCTCTGAATGTCTTAACCCTTAACTGTGTGTGTTTTTTATGTAAGTATTCTGTAGTGTTGAACCAGAGTTTGATCATAATTTGACAGAGCTGCTGAAATATGTATAATATTCATGTGAGAAAGAGATTCTGAGACTCAGTACAGAGTCAAAGAAGACATGAAAGTAGTAAAAAGACCAGAAGCCGTAGCAGTACCAGTACTAGTACCAGTGGTTCTTACTTATCTCTGACCTCCTTCACATTCACTCCATGTAAACATTGAATCACATGTGGACTAAACATCTGAAGTCCTGATTTAAGTTTGGAATTTTCCAGATTTAATTACTTTTCAAAATCCCTCAGTTGGCCAAATTCACACGCTTCATGTTGAAAACATAAACACTGTGCTAGTTTTTTTGTAAAAAGAAAACTAGCAATTTGAGAATTTCTATTAACTATAATTAAAACGCTATGTCAGTCAACTGTTTTTTTTACTCAAATTTCCCAGAAATGACACAAAAATACACAAAGAAACCCAAAAAATGTGGAGAAAAAAATATACAAAACAAGCCACTAAAATTGTCAAAAAATAAAGAAATAAACTAACCCAAAAAAAGCAATGAAAAATACAAAATACGATCTAATTAGTTTTGAAAATCCCTCATTTGGTCAGATTCACACACTTCCTGTTGCAAACACTGTGTGCTGGTTTAAAATAAATCTGGGAACGCTTCATAGTCAGAGGAGGCGGGGCTAAAAGGTTGTCTTTCAAATCCTCTGTATGTAATAGGACGGTACTACAACCAATCAGTGTAATCTTTAGGATGACGTAGTTAGAGCGACTGAAAGTTCACAGAGGAGTCCGAAGAAAGTTAGGAATGACTAAACAAAATGGTGGATTATGGAGATGAACGACTGTTGTCGCTTCTGTAAAAAGAATTTAAAGATTGTTGACGTTTTCTCACATTCTTCACTCATCTATGATAAAAGGAAATCTACACCTGTTGTTGTTCTTCTTCTATGGTTGTTTCCGGTTATTTCTCTCTGAATCGTTGCAGCGTCACTTTATTAGCCCCGCCCTCTGACTCTATACTTCACTGTGATTGGTCGACCAGTTTCTAGACAAAAGTTACATTTAGCTAAACTACACTACTACAATAAAACATTAGATTTACTGCTACTTTGGGGGTGGGGGGTACTAGAACAGCTAGGCTACAACATTTAAATTCATTTAAATTCCAAAAAATAACATGAAGTTTTTTAACACATAGTGCAAAGTGTGCGTAACATGTACAACCCCGATATCGAAGGGTTAATTTTTTTTAAAATTTCCAGATCTATTTACTTTTGAAAATTTGAAAAATTTTGGCCGAAATTCACACGTTTCATGTCTTACACATGTAACCACTGTCTGTGTTGGGTTGGAATTTACTCTTTATATTATAATATATATATTTTATTGTCTGTAATATTGTTTAGTGTATTTGTAACCTAAGCAGAGCTGCACCCACCAATGGCTGCTTCTGATACAGTTTGCAGCATGTCACGGCAAATGTGATTGGCCATAAAGTGTGAAGTGGAATCAACTCTGCTACACACACACACACACACACACACACACACACACACACACACACACAGGTAGAGTTTTTGGTCACACGTCCTAACAAACACTAGAGCCAATGATGAGACTGGGAGCTCCCACTCAGTCTGCGTAACACAAAGTGCTGTTTAATAATTCATAAAAAGCGAGGGATGAATGGAGATGAGGGAAGACAAGTCTTTTGTGAAGGCGAGAAGCAGAGGAATTGATCTTGGTTCACAGCGCACAGACTCACAGTAAGAAAAAAAAAAAAAAAGATTCTGGCAGAAGAGTGTGAGAGGAAGAAATAGAGACCAAGCAAATAGATATGGGAGATGAATAATAAGAGACTTTTGTTATATTGAGTGAAAAAAAAAGAAACTAACACACCATTGAACTCATGGTCGACAGTTATTGAAGACCAGAGGTGTCGGACCTGTAAAGTAAAAAGATAAAAATCTATAAATAATAAAGTTAGTCTATTTAAAGTTAGTCCATTTAAAGTTAATCTATTTAAAGTTAGTCTATTTAAAGTTAGTCCATTTAAAGTTAGTCCATTTAAAGTTAATCTATTTAAAGTTAGTCTATTTAAAGTTAGTCCATTTAAAGTTAGTCCATTTAAAGTTAGTCTATTTAAAGTTAGTCCATTTAAAGTTAGTCCATTTAAAGTTAGTCTATTTAAGTTAGTCTATTTAAAGTTAGTCTATTTAAAGTTAGTCTATTTAAAGTTAGTCCATTTAAAGTTAGTCCATTTAAAGTTAGTCCATTTAAAGTTAGTCTATTTAAAGTTAGCCCATTTAAAGTTAGTCCATTTAAAGTTAGTCCATTTAAAGTTAGTCCATTTAAAGTTAGTCTATTTAAAGTTAGTCCATTTAAAGTTAGTCTATTTAAAGTTAGTCTATTTAAAGTTAGTCTATTTAAAGTTAGTCTATTTAAAGTTAGTCTATTTAAAGTTAGTCCATTTAAAGTTAGTCCATTTAAAGTTAGTCCATTTAAAGTTAGTCCATTTAAAGTTAGTCCATTTAAAGTTAGTCCATTTAAAGTTAGTCCATTTAAAGTTAGTTTATTTAAAGTTAGTCCATTTAAAGTTAGTCTATTTAAAGTTAGTCCTGAACACTTTTTGTTAAATTCCAACTATAAGTTCTTCAAATCATGCGTTTTAGGAAGGACAACAACTGACTCTGACAGTAATTAAGTCTAAAACAAAGAAAAATCATGGGGCTCAGTTGGTTGAGTGGGTCTGTCCAGTAACAGAAGGGTTGGTGGTTTGAATCCCGCACTGTCCGAGTCAGTCCGTTGTGTCCTTGGGCAATACACTTCACCCTCCTCTGGTGTAGGAATGTTTGGTGGTAGTCAGAGGGACCGTAGGTGCAAAATGGCTGCCTGTCAGTCTGCCCCAGGGGAACTGTGGATACATATGTAGTTTACCACCACCAGAGGGAGCATGTGAGAGCGAATGAATAATGGGTCACTAATGTGAAGCCCTTTGAGTGACCAAAAAAGTGCGATATAAATCCAATCCATTATTATTGTCCATCATCATTTTCATTATTATTATTATTATTATTATTATTATTATTATTATTATTATTATTATTATTATTATTATTATTATCCATTATTATTAAAAATAATAAAACACGACCTCCCTTCGTGCTCTCATTAGGTATTTCCCTGTCATGTTTGGTACCGTTGGAAAGATTGGGATTCCCTCTAGACAACCCTTAAACAGAAATCTACATAATTATATATTTGAACCAATGGGAGGCCTCAGAACAAAGCCTTTTCCACTAAACTAAACCCCTTGTTTCTAGGACGATGTTGTTTTTTAATATAAATGCTGATTAATATAAAATCGGAATTTCTGAAATTCAACTGACACCCATCATTAGCGAACACAGAACACTAGTTTACAAATAAGTTACGAACATCCAGATCCAAACCAGTCTGGTGCTGGAGTGATTTATTTTTTTTTTTTGCAATTGGATCATTTATTCATCAGTATTTTCATAATTTAATGATTTTTTTTTGCACTAAAACAATGAAAAAACAATTGGACTTGTCATTATTTGTATGTTAGTATATTTTCATTGTACTGATCCGACCTATTGGAGGAGATCAAATCCGACTGAATGTGCCCCCCCCCCCCGAACAAAATAAGTTTGAGCCCCTGGTGTAAAGTCTAATAACTTACACAAAGGTCAAGTGAAGCGTCATTCAAAGCCAGTTCTACTGGGAGAAAAATGAACACGTTTGTGGAGCTAATGTTTCTAGTTGTTGCTTGTTCACTCAGTCTATTCTAACTTTCTATTTTTCTAGCTTTCCCATCCTCCCTGTCTTCTCGCTCTCTCTTCCTTCTTTCCCTCTGCTAATAAATTATGTATGCCATCTCCAACTCACAGAGTGCTGCACTGCTGCACTATCTGCTCTAAATTTGCTGCTCTCTCTCTCTTCCCCATTTTACTCTTTGCCTCTCAATCGCTCCCCCTCACGCCCCCTCTCCCTCTGACTCTTAATCTCTCTCTCTCTCTCTCTCTCTCTCTCTCTCTCTCTCTCTCTCTCTCTCTCGCTCGCTCGCTCTCTTTCTTTTCCCTCTTTCTATGTAATGAATTTATTTTTGACGCACATGTGCTAAACACTAAAATCTAAAACTTGACACCCATCTCCCACCCTCGTCCCCTCATCTATTCCTCTTCTGTCTATCGATAGGACCGGCTCTTCTTTCCCAGAGTTCCTTGCAGCTCAACTCCACCCCGGAGGCTTCGCTCCAGTACTCTGCCAGCTACCATAGCAACCAGACCCTCGCCCTTAGCGACAGCATCTCCGCAGCAACTCCTCAGCGCAGCGGGCAGGTTGGCGGAGCCGTGCACAGCTACAACCAGGTAAGAAATACTGCGCTACATAGAGTGATATATTTCATATTTTAGTTTGAATTTTTTTATTTTTTATTTTTTTTGGGAGGGGGGGACTTGCTCGTGACTTGCTTGTACTTTGACTTGGTGCTGTAGGATTATATCCAGAGGACAAATGATGTTAGAGGAATTCAACTATTGATACAACTACCTCTGAAGTGAAGTATTTTCAGTTTCTGTTGCACTGTTGTAGTTAATGAACACATGCAAACTGGTGACAAACCTGCACCTTTGATCTTTTCCTGATTTCTTACCACTCAGATTTATTTAATTTTCAGCCTGTTTTTCATTTGGAGCATCTACATCTACACATGCATTCTCTCTATGACTCAGTAAATGCACCTTTTTTTAAATTTTTTTAATCAACACAGTTTCTTCCAGAATTCAGAGGAGTCACATCATTTCAACTGTTCTTTAAACTTTTGATGCATTGATTATGAAAATGTTAGTCAAGATCCCCCCCCCCCCAAGTGTTTTTATTCCTCTTTAGGCTAAAAAAAACAAGGTGATTGAAATATTTTTTATCAAGGAAACTATTTTTGATGGAGTTACAAAAATACCCACTCAGCTGGAAAACGTGTTTAAGCTTTGAAGCAAAGAAACGTGTATTTAAAACATAATATCAGAACATTTTTAACCCTTTGACACATACTGGTCACTCCAGTGGACAGTTATTCTACAGTTGTTCTCTTGTATATTCATGGTTTTTATTGTTTTAGTTCCATATCAGTCAGTTCACATCATTACTGTAACTGATCTGCACTAATATGTTTACCTGGAAATCAATTACTTGTTGTTATTAGACTGTAATTAAACAAAAAAACTGCACTAACGATGTTTGATCTCATCCATAACGTGTCCACAGATGGGATACCTGTGTGTATTTGTCTGTAATTGTGCATAACATAGAAATATTTGTGAGTCCAGTCGTGCATTAAATATATTGTGTGTATTTTATTCACCAGAAAAAATTACGAGTACGACTTCAAACTTTAGCCTTTCTTTGGTATGAATACGACTTCCCACAAGTGAGTCAACTGTCAAAATATGTCATCACGCATCCACGGGCATGTGGTGATGTCTGTGGATGTAAAGTTTGAAGTCGTACTCGTAATTTTTGCTCATCATTTTTGACGTCTTACTCCTAATTTTTGAAGTTGTAATTTTTCTATCCATATTCTGATGGGTAAAATACACACAATATATTTTAAGCACGACTACAGACAAATATACAATATATTGACCGTTATTTAACTCCATGTAAAATAACTGATGTAACCGATGTCAAGACGTAACTGGAAATGACCAGTGACAAAGATGGAAACCTACGTCATATTTGGGGAAATGAAGAGGGTCACCCTAAGACCTGGAGATATGGATGGACAAAAATTATATTAAAACATAATGATCTTTAAGTCATGTTTTTTTCGGTTGTTAAGATTAATTTACTCAATTTGCTTCAGGTCAAAACTGGATTAAACTGAAAAATCACATCTTATCCATGTTTTCATTTTGGTTTTGGAAACAAATGTTGTTGTTTTTTCATTGTTTTATTTCTGGTTTTATTTTGAAAAACAAATGAAGGAATGATACACGGATTGAAAAGCCGTCAGATTTCCTCGTAGCCTTCGTTAGACCTAATTATTTCACGTTTTACTCTCCTTCGTTTTCACGTATCGACACTCTTCCACTTCGACACCCCCACATGCCAGCATCTGTGAGGCTTCATTAAAACATTTCTTCAGTGTCTGGAAAAAAAAAGGTTGTGCTTGTGAATAGAAAGTAATAGATATTTTTAGATTAGACGCTGAATAAATCTTTGAATTGGGATTATATTCAGTGCCTTTTATATCTTCTGCATGTTTTCAATAAGGCTCCCTCGTCTGATGTTACTTTTGTTTGAATTACTTTTTATTTTATGCGTGTGTGTGTTTCAGTGTTTGTCTGCCTTTTCTTTTTTGCATGTTTGTCTGTTTATTTGTTCATTTTCTTGTATCTTCTGAAAGACTCAGGTGATTCAATATTCTTTGAAATATATCACCCTTTCATTTCTCGCATCTCACATCTCACCGAAGCTAAATTCACGGCTTGTTTCGTAACAAAAAGTGAGAAAAGAATCAAATATACACATGTGTAGAAAACTAGAAAACTATGCTTTACATTAGGGGTCTCAAACATGTGGCCCGAGGGCCAAATGCGACCCATCAAAGGTTCCAATGTGGCCCGTCCAAGTGCAAACTGACACAGACCAATATGGCATTAAGTAGAATAATTGAATAACCTACAAAATATAATGACTCCATATTTTCTTCACAGAATAATGTGAAAAAAAAATATTATGCCTATAAATAATGACAACTTCATATTTTTGTCTGTGCTTTAATGCAAAAAATAGTCAAATTTGTAAATTATTTATATTTACAAAGTATCTTGTAACCGTAAAATGTGAATAACCTGAACTAATATCAAAGTATAATGAAGAGTATAATAACCTGTTAAATAATTCCATATTTTCTCATCAGTTTTTTTTTATTAGCCTATAAATGATAACTTAAATTTTTGCCATTCAAAAAAAAAAAATGAATGCCAAAAAATAATATGAAATTATGAAAATACTTACATTTACAAACTATCCTGTAATAATAAAATGTGAATAACCTGAACTAATATCAACTACCTGAAATGTCTAAATAAAATTAAATAGAACTGTGAACATTTTCAGTGTTTAGTATCTTTGTAAATCTGATCCATAATACACATGGACAAATGCTAAATAGAGGCAGAATATTTTAAAAATTACACTCATTTTATCTTAAAATCTACATTTTTTTCACATTATTTCACAATTTAGTAGTGAGGGTTTGCACTCAAATAAAGACAAACATGTTGAATTGTCAATTTTTTTAGATTATTATTTTACTGGTGCAGCCCACTGGGGATCAAATATGACCCCTGAAAGAACATGAGTGTGAAAGACCCCTGCTTTACACACAGGCTAAAGTTAAAGCTTCTACAGTATACAGTTTATTTTGCTGTTTCTCTTCTATTGCAGTGGTCCTGTCTTCTACTCCCTCCCCCCTTTTCCAGCCCTATCCTCTCTGCTCACCATCTCTGTCTGAGTGTGTGTGTGTGTGTGTGTGTGTGTGTGTGTGTGTGTGTGTGTGTGTGTTCTACTGTCTGATGTTTTTGGCTTGTCACTGTAATGGGGCCAGTGTTGTCAGCAGGGCTTGTTGCTCATGAATAGCTTTATGCAACCCACTGCTGCTGGATGTGCAGGTGCAGTTAACATGTATGTGGAGGACAGTGGCACACTGCACACTGTCTGAGGATACACAACACAACGTACGTGTGCACAATAGTCACTTCACAGGTCCTGCAATTATTTTTGTTTATTTTTTTTTCATTTATTAATTATTTTTTCATGTATTTATTTGTTGTTTCAATGTTTTCATTCATCTATTTTTGTATATATATATATATATATATATATATATATATATATATATATATATATATATATATATATATATATATATATATATATATATATATATATCTCCATGCATCCAGTGTGCATGCATGTGCACACGAGGGTGCTTTGCATGCTTCATATACTTAAGTGCATGTCTTTTACGTTTGCACAGTTACAGTTTAAGAGAGTATGTGGAGAGAGAGTGGAAGGTCTAGCATGTTTCTGCTCTTCTGTGTGGTATTTATAACCCTGAGAGGCCTCAGTTTAATAATGCATGGATACATGGCACCTCAAACATCTCAGTGTTTTACTGGTGAAAAGAGAAGCAGCACCGTCAGATGACATAGAAAAAGTCATCTATCTATCTATCTATCTATCTATCTATCTATCTATCTATCTATCTATCTATCTATCTATCTATCTATCTATCTATCTATCTATCTATCTATCTATCTATCTATCTATCTATCTATCTATCTATCTATCTATCTATCTATCTATCTATCTATCTATCTATCTATCTATCTGTCTGTCTGTCTGTCTGTCTGTCTGTCTGTCTGTCTGTCTGTCTGTCTGTCTGTCTGTCTGTCTGTCTGTCTGTCTGTCTGTCTGTCTGTCTGTCTGTCTGTCTGTCTGTCTGTCTGTCTGTCTGTCTGTCTGTCGATATATATTAACATATTGAAAACCACCTCATGGAAGCTTTTTATAGATATTTGTGCGTTTCTTTTTATTTCAGTTTTTTTTTTTTTTTATCGCTCTATTTTACATTTAGCAAATTTCCAAGGGTAATGCAATCGCAGCGAGTGTCACTGCATGTGAAAGGAGCCAAACACTTAAACAGAAAACATCACAACATTCTGTGAATTTGACTATTTTCCAGACATTCGAAGCGTCGCCCAATGTCACCCCCCCTACCCCCCCCACACCCCCTCCCTCTGGTCCTGCTTCGATAAACTCAGATGTCAGATTTTATGGAAAGAGACTTCTAATCCACTCTGCAACAGATAAAGTCAGCTTCCATGACCCTTTAGCAAACAGAGGCCAGTTGTCTCCAGAACACTGACTGCGTCTCATTGAAAATAAAACCTTCTCTTCAGGACGTCATGGGAGACTGTGTCGCTGTGTTTATATCTGGGGAAGCTTTGCTGATCAGGCATACTTTAGTTTTTTGTTTTTTTTTTTTTACTGAGTAACGTTTTTAGACAATGGCTGCACCTGCAAAAATATTCACACCTGGAAATTGTTACGCACAAATGTAGGCCTCTGGTATAAGCCTGGAGTGTTTGTATGTGCGGCTTCTATTCTCACCTCATTATGAAACTGATGGAACCAGTGTTTCCATTTAAAACAAACAAACACATCAACATCTCCATCTCAAAATGTGAGACTACTTTGATATTTTAAGGTCAAAGGTCATAATTCCATTTTGGAGCCTATGTGTAGTTTCCTATCTGTCATAAATAGTAACTAAAGTAACTAAAGTTGCCAATGACTCTGCAGCGACGACGATGCTCCAAGGTGACTCGGTGCGCTTCCGTAACGTGGCCTTGTGCGACTGCAGCCATGTCGGCCAAAGTAATAATGGATCTGAATCACCTTTACAGCTTTGAGCATCAACATAAGGCGAGATGAGGCTGAGTGGAGCACCGGCATATGCTCTACCCACCCCCCCATCCCCCCTCCTCCCCCCTCCCTACAGTCTCTGGAGACTCAGGAGAATATATTAGGATGGAGCAGCATGTGATCTGTCGTAGAACGGATTTTCACACGCTCATTTTACCTCACACTCCCTTGGTACAGTACTTTCCCTGAGAGGAATTCACAGCATATTTCAGAATAATGGATGAGCCCAAATATACCCCCCCACACACACCCACCCCCTCTTCCTGCCTATCTTTTTTTTTTATCTCGCTGGAAATTAAAACAACTTAAGACTGATGGTTTATACTTAACATATGCTTAGAGTCAATCCAAAAACAATATATGAGTAATAAAACTATCAAGTTGACTCATCTTATTTTAATCGCATAAGTCCTGCATTCCTACATTACACCAACACATGGGTGTCAAACTTTTTGGACGTTTCTATCTTATACGTGATTCAGTTTAAGCCTTTAACTCCTGAGGCTTTAGTAGTTTCACAAGAATTAAAATAAAAACGGTCAAAGTCATCAATAAAACGAACCACAATTATTAATAAACTAATAAAATAATTAGTAACATTAAGAAAGTAAGAGGCAAATGGAACAAAATTAAAGACAAAATCTCAGAGTTTTGACTTTTTTTCTCATAATTTTTACTTTTTACTAATGATTTTGATTTTGGCTTCACTTAATGCGCCTTATCGTCCAGCGTGCATTATATTGTGGAAAATATGGTAATAATTTTTTTTTTTAAATGTAGAAACATAAACAAAATAAGCAACAAAATGAACAAAGATGGACAAAGTCATCAATAAATTAAAATGAATAAATAAATGAATAATAAACTAACAAAATAATTCGTAACATGAACAAAGTAAGACACAAATGGAACAAAATTAAAGAAAGTAATAAATATTTACGAAATTAGAAAGAATATTCCAAAATGTGCGAACATTTTAATAAAAAAGAAAAAAAAGATAATTATAATGGATAGTTTTATTTAAATATTCAGAAATATTCAACCATTTTCCTTTTTTTACAGATTTTTTTTTCCATTTAGAAAAAGGAAAATTTCAATACAATAATTTTTTGTAAATGCTTCCATATTATTTATTATTTTGTAAATATTTATTAGTGTCTGTTAATTTTTTTTCCCTCATTTTTTGGGATATTTTATTATTTTGTCTTTAATTTTGTTCCATTTGTTAGTTTATTATTCAGTTTTGTTCATTTTATTCATGACTTTAGCTGTTTTAGTTAATTTTTTGCATATTTTATTTTTATTTTATTTTATTTTATTTTATTTTATTTTATTTTATTTTATTTTATTTTATTTTTATTTTATTTTATTTTATTTTATTTTATTTTATTTTATTTTATTTTATTTTATTTTATTTTATTTTATTTTATTTTATTTTATTTTATTTTATTTTATTTTATTTTATTTTATTTTATTTTATTTTATTCACTGTGGAACTGCTCACATGTATCTTGGGTGACCCAGTCAAAAGTAGACCGTTCTAACTACAGCTGTTTACAGGATGAACTGAAGATGTATAGTAGGTTTTTTGGATGGTACTTAGCAACAGTCTTTTAGTAATGTGTACAATTTATAAAAGCACACAACAAGGCGACATCATTTACTTCTACAAAATACCCTCTTCTCTTCCACGTTTTATCACGGTCGTCTCATTCACGCTTCAGTGGTGTCATATTACAGTCAAAAACAACAACGCATTTGGTCTTTGCAAATAGAAGTGATGTAATATTTGCATATAGAGTGAGGAAATGAGATATGGTCACTAGAGATACACATGGAGAGGCTGTTCAATTCCAACTGTGAAGGCTTGTTCTGGGAATGGGCGCCATGCACGCTATCGTACCTTATGACTTTTTTTTTTTTTGTCCATGAGAGAGATTTTTTCTTAGTCGTTCTACCGTCCATCCTGTAGATGACAGTAATGCAAAGTTTCGACATTTTTCTATCCTCCAAAAACAGCCGGAAACAAAGCAATCTGGAAGTTTAAAAAAAAAAAATAGAACCAACACACAATGTATTCAATAACAATAAAGAATATAGCATTATTAATGAAATAACCATGGATATTAGGGTCTTTAAGGGACCCTTAGGGTCTTTAAGGGTTACATATTAGGGTCTTTAAGGGTTAATATTAGGGTCTTTAAGGGTTAATATTAGGGTCTTTAAGGGTAAATATTAGGGTCTTTAAGGGTTAAATATTAGGGTCTTTAAGGGTTAAATATTAGGGTCTTTAAGGGTTAATATTAGGGTCTTTAAGGGTTAATATTAGGATCTTTAAGGGTTAATATTAGGGTCTTTAAGGGTTAAATATTAGGGTCTTTAAGGGTTAAATATTAGGGTCTTTAAGGGTTAATATTAGGGTCTTTAAGGGTTAATATTAGGATCTTTAAGGGTTAATATTAGGGTCTTTAAGGGTTAATAATAGGGTCTTTAAGGTCTTAAATAATTTGTTGTCATACACATGATAAGAGATGATAAAGTTTGAGATGTGAACAGTCTGAACCCCAGTGCATTGTGGGTAGGTGTTGCAGAAATGCTTTCTGTCAGCCCAGCTCCTCTCCTCTTCTTCTGAGTCTGTTTGAATAACTCCTCTGTTTTCTGTGGGGAGTTCATTACTAGCTCCTCTACGTTCATCTTGTTCTCCTCAAAGACTTGATTGGAATCATTGTGCATAAAAGTTTTGGATGGTTCTTAATCTTTATTCTCTTTTATCCTGTTTTTTTTTTTTGTCTTAACACTGTCTTCTCCTCCTCTCTACATCTCCGCCCCCTCCACCCCCCACCCCCCCTTCCTACTTCACTTCACTTCCTGTCATGACACCCCCCCCCCATCCCTTCAGGTGACATCCAGTCGTGCAGCTCAGCAGCAACAGTCACAAAGTGGGGCAGGGTCAGGTAAGAACTCCGTCCTCATGGAAACCTCATTCTTTTTCTAATAAATAAATGTGACATAGCGTGGAGTTACTGTGGATGCCCAGGATGACATTCAGTGACAGTGACAGACGTGCATGTGAATTGGAATAAAAAACACACTCCTACTACTGGAAGGATTCACAGTCTTAATCGGTGGATTTTGGGTTTGTTTAATGAAATGCTGCACAGGTATTAGTTGTTCATGTCACTTTTACTCAAACACCATCTATAGCACAGGTTTAGGCTGAATCCCATTCACCCCCTACCCCCTTCAAAAAGGAGCTATGGGGGAGCTTAAGGCCCTGTCCCATTTCTCCCCCTAACCCTAGATTTTGCGCGTTCATGTGTAGGGGTAGGGTGTCCCATTACCTAGGGGAGCAAGTGGGAGTGCGATTTTGCCCTTAAAATCAACCCTCAAAATGTAGTGAGGTTGGTTGTGGACTAACCCCTAGTTTAATGAAAGTCAGCACAGATATGACTTGTTCATGTCAGTTTTACTCATCCACCATCTGTAACACAGGTTTACTGCTTCATTCTGTGGAGCTGTGTGTGTGTGTGTGTGTGTGTGTGTGTGTGTGTATATATGTGTGTGTGTGTGTGTGTGTGTGTGTGTATGTATGTGTGTGTGTGTGTGTGTGTGTGTGTGTGTGTGTGTATGTATGTGTGTGTGTGTGTGTGTGTGTGTGTATGGGGGAAAGGATGTAAGGCCAAAACATTATTACTCAGCTTGGTTTTATTTGTTGCAGGAGTATTTTTTTTATTTGTTAGTCACATTTTCAAACTACGCCTGAGTCTACATATATGTTTTTGGTTTTTTTTTTACTTTTTATGGTAAAATAAAACTTACTGCATTATACATGAGTGCATAGTTTGGTTATTTATGGATTCCCTCTGCTTCCTTCTGCTCTAGGTATCTACTACTCCAGCTCTACCTTACCCGCTCAGCGTGTCAGCTCTCCTCTGTCTGCAGGAGGTGGGGGTTCAGGCTCTGCTTCTCCCAGTAAGCTTCAACGCCTTGGCTCAGCTTCTGACACGCCAGGGTATTCAACCACCCAACGCCTGCCTTCCTCCTCCTCCTCCTCCTCCCCCAGCAAACAGTCCACTGCTAATCGTTTGGCCAAATCATACAGGTAAAGGCTTTTAGTTATTGTCACACAACTGTCCATTTATTTATATTTTATTATTTTTCTAGATAAAGGGTGGTGGAAAATGAGGAAGAAAAAAAAGAAGAGAAAAAAAAAGGACAAACTCTGATCTGAGTCTACATTCTCCACTTATTTATGATATTACAGGGCTATTACATGGCGCCGGGGGGTGGAAGCACTTTCATTTTGATCGTTTAAAATGCAAATTTAAGACATTTCCTGGAGTCATTTATGGAAAATATCATGTGGAAAGTGGCCTTTTAAATGCTGGCAGAACATCACTATTTTGTATATTATAATGACAGTGCTATTTATTTACATCAGGGGTGTCAAACTCATTTCAGTTACGCCAAGTTTGATCTGCAGAGGGACGGACCAGTGGAATAATAACATAATAATATAGAAATAATGTCAACTTCAAATTTTCCTCCAAGTTTTAGAGCAAAAATAGTAAAGTTACGTGATGAAAATGTCTACCTTATTTTAAATAAATGTGAATAACATGAATAAACTGAAATTTCTTAAGAAAACTATGTGCAGTTTTAACGATATTATGCACCATTTTATCATTTACACATATTACAGATCACAATAGATGAACTAATAAATAAAACATTTAATAACAGGCAGAATATTGGCAAACTTCAGACATTTAAAAAAAAATGTTCATATTTGTTCATGTTACTTGTATTTTTGTGAAATGATCATTTTAGTGTAAATACAATAAAATGACATGAACAGTTTTACATTTACAAAACAAAACATTTGTAATTGTGAGTAATTATACATTATTATGAGAGTATTTTACTGATCGAACCCATTTGAGATTAAATTGGTCTGTATGTGGAACCTGAAATAAAATGATTTGTCTTTACTGTCATTTTTGCATTTTAAAAATTCATTCCAGGGGCCAAACTGGACCTTTTGGATGGCCTGATTTGACCCCCGCACCGCATGTTTGACACCTCTGATTTACATTATACTTAAACTCTTCCTATGGTTGAAAAAATGGCAAATTTGCTCAGATTTGTGTGCAGAGGCAGAGCTAGCATCTCTTTATAGCCTCGACTGTCACACACAAATATTTGAGCAGGTTCTTAGAATTATAGAATTATATGAATTATATTATATTATATATTATATATATTATTTACTGGAGATGTTGACATGTTCTGAGTTCCTTTTTTTCTTTTTAAACTTCATTTCTTATGACGTACTGTGAAAACTTATTCAGAAAATACTGCTGAACATCTGCCCATCTTTACCTCTGAGACATTCTGCTTCTCAAAGACGGTCTGTTTTATATCCAATTATGTTTCTGACCTATTCTAAATGAGCTTTAATTAGTTACAAAATGTTGCTTCAGCTGTTTCCTTTTAATACCACATAATTTTCATTTCACTTCGTCCCCGTTCCATCTTCTTACATGAGCGTTTTAGTGTCAAAATTACTTTTTTCTCTAATACATTTTCTCACTTCAAACATATGTTTTTATATTACCGTAAATTGTGGACTATAAGGTGCACTTAATTTCCTCCAAAAATGACGTCTTATATATATGGCTGAATTCTGGTAGTGCTTAATGACTTGGAATTTTGACTTTTTATATCACGATTTTGACTTTTTATCTCATGATTTTGACTTTTTATCTCAGTATTTAGATGTTTTATCTAAAGATTTTGATTTTTTTTATCTCATGATTTTGACTTCACTTAATGCACCAGTCCAGTCCGCCTTATATATTAAAAAAAAACAAAAACATTCATTAACAGTATGTATACAATATGGATTTTTAAAATCTAGTTCTGTATAAATATATACTAGGACATTGACCCATGGGGAACTACGGTTCATATTAATGCCAATATCTAGGGAGTAAAGTTATTAAATGCATCATTCCTGTTTTTTTTTAACTTCATTTCCCATCATGCAGCATGGTACTGCACTTCCAATCAACAAAGCAACACAATTGTAAGGCTATCCTATTTCAAAATTGTTAATATCTCCCAAAAGCTGCTTAATATGGAGATGGGACTATTCCTCAACTGTCGGTACCAACTTAGCCAGTTATGGATGGATAGAAATAAAAAGAGCACAACAATAAACAAAATTAATACAAAATCTGATAAAAACAGGCAAAGATTTGAAAATAATTATAGATTAATGAATAAAAAATGAACAAAATGAACAAACATAACCATAAAAATTTGTACTGATGCAAAAATAAGCAGCAAAATTAGTGCTAATTTTACAAAATAAGTCCAAATCTATTTTAAAAAATGGATAAAAAAGACTAGACAGACAGATAGACTGCACCACTGTATTGTCTATGTATATAATGTATAAAAATGCAAATAACCTAAACACATAACTGAACGTTAATAGTCTGATGTCTTGGAAAAATTGTTAAGAAGTAAAATAGATTTGGACTGTTGTTGGAGCCAAGGTTTTGATATTGTTCCTAGTATTGAACATGTGTTGATTATAAACACTGGTTCTTTACAGGCAGAATAACAGGGCAGACAAATCAATATTAAATAAAACAGGGTAGGGTACAAGTTCGTCACCTTCAAATGTCGTTTTTTCATCTGGTTTTGAAGCTCATGATCTTCACACAAACCGTGTTCCATCAAGACGACGCAGTGAAACGTTTGTTTATATAATATGCATTTTGGACTCATCATGTTGTCTGGTAAATGACGTTACTTTTCCTATTTGTCTTCCAGTACCACAGTTGCTGTGACAACAGCAGGAGGAGGTGGGTCTCCCCTGAGGGTGGCATCTCCACCCAACTCCACTGCAGCAGGGGGAGGGGCTAGCTCATCATCATCCCCTCTTCACCAGGTACAGTGCATTCTAACACACTGGAAATGTTAGCTTAACGTTAGCGATGCAAGGGTACTCTGGGAAAACACCGGATCACTGAGTCCACCTTGTATGGGACGTTTCGCCCTTATATGGAATATGCACTTTTACAGTTTTGCAGTCGACCTTGCGTTGGCGTTTTGTGTACTGTTTTGTATTTCTGTCTTTATGAGGACATTATATGTTTACACAGTCACAATACGGAGAATTCTGACACTATGGGGACCAAAATTCTGGTCCCCACGAGGGTTAAATATAAATGTAAGTACTCACTATTAAAATAGAAATCTGTGTGAAGAGCATATTATTTTATTTTATTTTTTCAAATGTCCCCATAAAGCATGAGGGAAACCAGTGCAAATTGAATCATGTACTTATTAAAGATTTGGGGATAATCTTTATTATTAAGATTATTATTTTGGAATTATTATTATATTTTATTTGGTTGTTTACACTTTTTTTCATTTTATTATTAGTAATTTATTTCAAATTTTATTTAGAATTTAAAATGTTTGTTTTTATTTACTTTTTTCATTTAATTTGTTATTTTGTGAATATTCATTTCTGTTGATGTTTTTTGCTTATTGTTTATTTTTTCTGTGTTTTGTTTATTTATTTTGTTATTTTTCTTCAATTGTGTTCAGTTCGTGTCATGTTACATATTATTTTGTTAGTTCAATATTCATTTCTGTTCATTTTACTGATCACTTTGGCAGATTTTGTTCATTTTGTTGCTTATTTTATTTTATTATTTAATTTTTTTTTACCATGGAATTCCTTAAGTCTCAGGAGTTAAAGGGTTAAATACATTTCACAAAATATTAAAATGTGTATTTGAATAATGGCAGTGATGCTTTGCAAATGTTGGACTTTTATTTTGAAAAGTTGTTGTCTTTCTCATTCATGAAAGGTCTGTTATGCATGTTGAGTCATGTTTTATCAAACAGAATGCATTATGTGCAGTTTATGAATGTGTTATGAACTGACCTGTCAAGTAAAGTGTTACTGATACTTTTAACGTTACTCATTTTAGTTAAATATTATCTTATCATCATCTTAAGTGATGGCATTTATGTGTTGTATAGAAGGTTATACTGTTCCCCCTCCTTCCTAGATATTTAATCATGACAAACCTGCTGCTGTTTCAGAGCAATTACACAATGAGTCACATCTATCAACACAGATCTGCGTGTACGAGGCAGTTATATTTCCTCAAATGTGTAATCGTTCTCAAATATCATTATTATAAGATATTTAAGACTCCCTTCTGTATTCACTCATCGTTCTGCAATTACAATTTGATGGTTGTGTCAAACACTGATGGTTGTTTGTTTTAGACGCACAAAGTTAATTTGCAGAGTAAATAGAAAAAAAAAAATACACAGTTCATTATCTGAGCTCCAAAGAAGAAAAAAAAAACAAACAAACAGCTAGTGTATTTAATTGATCAGACAGTAACGGCAACAGTTGATTCAGTTTGTATCTAACCATATTTGTTGTGTTTGTAGATGAGTTCAGGCATAGGGAGCTATGCCACTTTGTCTCCTAAACGGCTGGCAGCTCACCACGCTTCTGACCAGTACAAGATCTCCCACGAGCTTTATGCTACTGCTACACTGCAGAGACCTGGAAGTCTGGCAGGTAGGACCACACACACATACACACGCACGCACACGCACGCACACACACACACACACACACACACGCACACACTCTACACTCAGGATGAATCATATGCACAAATTCTGCACATTTTAGTTTTATATCTCTCCTGCTTTATCCTCACTAAGGTCACAGGGGTCGTTGGGGTCATTGGGGGCCTAGTCCTGCTACAATGTGTATGCAATAGGACGGTACTACAACCAATCAGTGTAATCTTTAGGATGACGTAGTTCGAGCGCCGGAAAGTTCATGAAAGAGTCTGGAGAAAGTTAGGAATGACGAAACAAAATGGTGGATTATGGAGCTGAACGACTGTTGTTGCTTCTGTAAAAAGAATTTAAAGATTGATGACGTTTTCTCACATTCTTCACTCATCTGTGATAAAAAGGAAATCACCACCTGTTGTTCTTCTTCTATGGTTGTTTCTGGTTGTTTCTCTCAGAATCGTCATAGCGTCACTTTCTTATGCCCGCCCTCTGACTCTGTACTTCACTGTGATTGGTCGACCAGTTTCAGGGAAATCTAGCCTAAAGTTACATTGAGTCAAACTAGACTACTCATCTCGTCTCGTCATCTAAACCCGCTTTATCCTCACTAGGGTCACAGGGGTCACAGGGGTCCTAATCCAGCTATAATGGGTGAAGGAGGGGTACACCCTGTATGAGTCTCCAGTTCATCTCAGGACTGAACATATATAGACAAACAATCACTGTCACATTCACACCTATGGGTAATTTAGATTAACCAGTTAACTAGTTAACCAGTTAACCTATCAGTGCATGTGTTTGGATGGTGGGAGGAAACTGGAGAAAACCCACACAGACACGAGGAGAACATGTAAACTCCACACAGAAAGGTCTGGTGTGGGAATAGAACCAACAACCTTCTGTCTGTGAGGCACCAGTGTTAACCACTGCACCATGTGACGCCCCATTTTAGTGTACATATTTTTATTGTTTTATAGCCTAGAATTTGGATATAAATGATAACTTCCAATTGTTGTCATTGTTTTACTGCAAAAAATAAAACTAAATTATGAAAATATTTACATTTACAAACTATTCTGTATTAATTAATTAATAAAATGTCTAAAAATATAGACAAAATTTGAACCACTTTCTGCTTCTGTTACTAAGAGTTTAGTGTCTTTGAAGAAGTGATTCGTAATAAAACACAAATTGTTTTGTTAAAATAAATATTTTTCTTATGAAATTTAACTTGTTTTGCGTTTGGATACTTTATAAAATAATGTTCATTATTTAACAGGGGTTTTTTTTGCACTAAAACGATGACAAACTTTTGGAGTTGTCAATTATTTCCAGGTTATTATCTTTTCATTTTACTGATCCAGCCTGAATGTGTCTCCTGAAGAAAACCAGTTTGAGACCCCTGATCTACACCCAGACTTTTTTATTTTGTAATTGTACCACAGGAGTGAATCATTCTTTTTAGATTATTTTCACATGTAAATATGTTCTGTACCCAGCTGTGCTGACCATGCAAACAAGAGGCACAAATATCACAAAATCAATATATCCTTGTATTTCTCTGCATGTTTCTCTGCATGTTCACTCCCATTCTAATGAACGTTCTCAATTTATGAGTCTGTTAAGTCTGTTAGCCTGTGAAAAAGCATGTGTTCTGTCGCTATGTTATTCTGTGTATATTTCAGCATTAATGAATGCTTCATGATATATTCAGTTTCTTTTGTTGCAGCCTTTTACAAAGTAGACCTTCAATGATTGCACAGACGAGCTGTTCCACATGTTAGATTTATAGTTTATGCAATTGTTATTAGCAGGTCTGATGTAATTATCAGATAGCTTTAATATAAATTAAATGATTCTGATTGCAATTGTTCCTTTGAATACGTTTTATTGACTGTGTCTGGGCGCTGAATGACAGTGGTTTAAATGCAGGCAACATTCAGGTTTTATTTGCTTCTGCAGTTCATGTCTTTTTCTCGACTCTAGAAAATTGAGTTGGCTGAATGTCAAAGCGAAAATGGTGTAGTGTAGACTTTTATTTGAGGGTGGTTGTTTTGGAAGGCTTGTATTAAATACTGCAGGTAGCAACATGCTAACTGTCGCTAAGGCTGTTTATGAAATTAGAAATGCCATCGAGGATAAAAGAGTTTCATAAAAGCTGTTTATACTTATGTGTGTCCTGTGTCTGAGCACATATGAACAAGATGATCTATGCTTTATGCTGTTCTAAGCATTTATTATGTTCCAGAAAATGGGATTTCTATATTTATTATGTGCATGGGAATAAATATGATTTTTTGGGGGGTTTTTTTGTTTTGATGTTTTGATATTTTTCATTGATATCGTTTATAGATAGATGGATGGATGGATGGATGGATGGATGGATGGATGGATGGATGGATGGATAGATAGCTTTATTTTCTGTTTTTATTTTTCTTTGTCACCCTCCCCACTAAAAACATATTGCCACAATTATTAGACATAAAAAAATGAAATATTGATATTATTGTTTCTATATTAATAATCAAGAATTATATTGTTAATGTATTAATAATAAACAATATCAATAATAATTATAATATTATAATTGATATTGTTTATTGACACAGCACAAGGTTAAAGGGATAGTTCAGTGTCTTTACTCTGGTGCACCCACACTGACACCGCCCCTCTCTTCTGACTCCGCCCCTTTACTCTGGCGCACCCACACTGACTTAACCCCCGACAGTGTCCTGTGAGCCCAGTTCTGGTCCAGTTTTAGTCAGATCAAAAGTAGTCCCGGCAGGTTTCGTTGGACCATAAATAATACTTAATAAAACGTATGAATTCTGACCGTGGGCTGTGATTGACCTGCACTTTGGGCATATCTACTGTACATATCTACTGTAAAATAAGAACACATGGACATTTTAAAAAACTCTTATGTGTCAATATATTTGACCGACTCAAACTGGTCTCAGGTAAAAACCTCATTGGTTTTTGCTGCACAGTTCTTTGACCCACTTTGACTTTGTGCAGATGTGTTGTTTTCATCTTATGGGACAGGGATGACACATTTGACAAGGATTAATATTGATTAATTGAGATGGTATTGTTTTGAAGGTTAGAAGTACATTTAATTGATTAGCCTTTTAAACTCAGAGTTGTATTGATGAAGCACATGACCTTCAGGCTGTACCCAGGGGGCGTAACTGTGATCTTAAACCATCGCCTGGGGTTTAATCTCTCCTTAAAATTGTAAATGAGGAGGAAAAGGGTTGAGTTGGAATAAGTCCCAATGGAATATAGATCTTAGACTTCTTCTGTGTCCCTGTAATTAGCAGGCCTGGGTCATGTGGATCAGAATTTACTTTCATGTACGTGGACCTCCAAGTGTTTTTTGTTGTATCAGTGTAATTAAGAAGGACAGAAAACCCATAAAACTGCAGATGTCTGCGATTTTTGGTAACTTGTTTTTACCGACAACAGCCTAAAATTAAGGATCATTTGAAGATGAAACTGGTCAAAGGTTTGATTATTACCAATGGGTGAAAAAAAAACAGTACAGTTTATCTGAGCGGTAGGTTTTAAGAGGCATCGAATACTTTTTTGTCACTTATTTTGCCTTGGAGTTGAACTAGGTAAAAAGAAATAACAGTAAATATAGCATTGTTATTGAATACATTGTGTGTTGGTTAAAAACAAAACAAAAAAAACAACAACATCCGGATTACTTTGTTTCCAGTTTTTTTTTCACTGTAGAAAAATAACTGGAGGTCGAACAACAGAGTTTATCATTACTTCCACATACATGTCCATGGTGCGGTGATGATGCGTCTGATTGGCTCAGAATGTGTGAAGGAAACACCCCCCCTCCCCCCTCTGGCTCTGTGTGTGTTTACCTTCCCAGAGTAACATCCAGCTGGGTTTCGTGCTGTTGCTTGTTTTGAAAACGTGCAGGAAAATAATGACCCTTTATTTCCACAGAGAGAACATGAACTGGTTTGATCCAACATTTTTTTAATTCAAATTTGTGCAGCTACACTGTCCTACAAAGCAAACATGTAATAAATATATCTCATCTCAAATGTCTTTGTTTTGAAGAAAATTGGTGAGTGTTTATACAGTAACTGCAAAAAGTACGAGTAAAACAAAACATAAAGACAGTAAAGACCATTACTGTGTTCTTACCAATGTCTAATTAGGACCCTGCCCCAATAGTTTACAGTCAACCACTGTGTTAGACTGAAACAGGTTATGGAATAAATGTATTTACTGGACTATGAAGTGAACTGTTTTTTTTTTTTTTTTTTTTAAGTATTTCATAAGGCGCATTAAATGAAGTCAAAATATTGTCCTTCTTTTACACACTCATTTTTCATATTTTCACATCTATTTGTTTGAAAAAGTAATGTGTTATGTGTTTTCTGCTTCACTCCTGTTTGGGTGTAAAGGAAATGATTATATTTCATGTATGTATGTATATAAATAGAGCGATAAAAAAAAAAAAAAAAACTGAAATGAAAAGAAACGCACAAATATCGATAAAAAGCTTCCATGAGGTGGTTTTCAATATCTTAATATATCGCCAAAAAAAGTGCAAGGGAAATACTTTTTCTGCAATTATATGTCAGAGCTAGCGAGCAAGAAGAGAGATGGATGGATGGATAGATAGATAATAGATAGATAGATAATTGATAGATAGATAATAGATAGATAGATAGATAGATACTTTATTCAGTGATCATCATAAACATGTTGACGCTGCTGAAGGTTGAAAATAGAACCTTTTTCTAACGTTGACAGACATAGTCTTATCATATCTTGGCCAAATATAATTCAGAGAATGTGATCGATGACACTAAGTCTTCATTAGATACATAAACGCCTCAACATTCTTTCGAAAATGAAGGTTTTCAGAAGCTATTCCTTTAACTGTAGGTGTAGATATTATTCAGTTCACTTCCATTTATACTGAAGAAACAACACTCAAGCATGAGGGACCTGAAGTTAGGAGGTTATATATATATATATATATATATATATATATATATATATATATATATATATATATATATATATATATATATATATATATATATATATATATATATATATATATATATATATATATATATATATATTATATTATATTATATTATGCTGTAATTTTTTCCTGAAACTTCATGGGAAGATATCTCCTTCTTTTTAGTCTCCGCTCATCATTTTATTATCTCGTCTTAAAGTTCTTTTTCTGTTTGAAAGAAGGTCAGTACATCTGTGAGTTAAACTCTTGTGGGGAAAAAAAAGAAGTAAATGAATAAAGAAGTAAAAGTGTCTCACTAAGACATCAAAGACTGAAGGAATAGGAGGAAGAGAGGGAGTGTGTGGATGAGTCATTCATGGGTGTGTCCATAAGTCTTATTAAGACTTTATACAGATTTATACCATGTCTGTTACAGCTGCATAATATACAGGGTTTGAGCATCGACATTATAATCTACGTCTGAACAGGAGTCACATCACAGGTCCTGCAAGGTTTTTGGTTATAGTTGTATTTTTTTTATATTTATTATTTATTGAATGAAATCAATTAATTAGTTTTCATTCATTTGTTTTAATGTATTATATATATATATATATATATATATATATATATATATATATATATATATATATTGATTTGTGTTTTTATATGTATTTATTCATTTATTTTATATTTTTCATGTATCTTTTTTTCTTTCTCATTGATCTATTTTGTTTTTCTATTTATTATTTATAGTCATTAATGTTATTTAATTATTTCAGCTACAGGAAGGATAACACTGAAATATACATTCTGTCATCCGCACATCTGTTTGACCCTTTTCTGTCTTTTTCTGTATTTATTTTTTTTAAATGTATTTATTTAGTTAGTTATTTTAGTTAGTCATGTATTTAATAAGTTCCTTATTCTCATTCATTCATTTATTTATTTAATTTTCTTTACTTATTCATTCATTTATTTTAATTTAATGTTTTCTTATTTTGAATTATTAATTGTATTTAATTATTTCTGTCACAGAAGGATGACACTCAAACATATGTTCAGTGTCGACCGTTAACGTCATTATTTACTCCTGAGGATTTTTTCCCATATCGCAATATATATCGCAGGGTTTAAAAAAACATAATAAAAAATTACACTGTCAGTTTGATCAAATATCGTGCAGTTTTAATCTGTGTCTTTCTCTGTAGCTTGTGTTGTTGTTCTTTTTTTTTTCCTGTCTTCAAATGTATTTGTGTGTAATTGGACTTGACGTTTTCTTCACAACCTTTGTCTCCTTTCACGTCTTTCTATGTCCATTTCTCTCCACATTTATCTCCTTTATGTTTCACTTATGTCACTGTGTTTTACTCACATCCTCTCCGTCTGTCTGTTTGCTGTTTCTGGTGGCTAGTAGAGTGTGTCGGGGGCAGAATACCTTTTCCACACGGTGAGGGAAGTGGACAGGACAGTCCTTTAACCACAGAACACAGTGTGTCGTGTGCTGTTGTCACGTAGAGTCATGGAGTCACTCAGTGTTTTTCTGATTGGTTAGAGATATTCTGTCCTACGAAGTTAAGATAGTAACTGCACAGACACCAAACTGAGAAGACCTTAAATTCTGTTGTTGTTCAACCCCAGTTGTTGTAGATTATTGGACATGAGGCAGTTAATGTCACTCTATATTATCTAGTTCTACAAAAAATAAAAACCATAGTGTTCCTTATAAATGGATTAGTTCTGATAGTGCTTAGTGACCGGGAATTTAGACGTTATCTCATAATTTTGACTTTTTAACTCATCATTTTTGCTTTTTTTCCTCATAATTTTGACTTTTTATCTCATAATTTTTGCTTTTTTACTCATAATTTTGACTTTTCATCTCATAATTTTGACTTTTTTTCTCATAACCTTTGCTTTTTTACTCATAATTTCTGCTTTTTTTCTCATAATTTTGGCTTTTTTTCCTAATTTTGAATTTTTCTCTCATAAATTTGGATTTTTATCTCATAATTTTGACTTTTTATCTCATCATTTTGACTTTTTTTCTCATCATTTTGACTTTTTATCTCATAATTTTAGCTTCTTTTCATAATTTTGGCTTTTTATCTCATGACTTCACTTAATGCACCTTATATATGAAAATCCTTCATAAAAACCATTCATTAACAGTCCACCTTATAGTCCAGTAAATGCATTAATTCCATCATGTGTTTCAGTCTAACACAGTGACTGACTGTAAACTATTGGGGCAGGGTCCCAATAGTTCCTAAACTAGTTCATTAACTCTTTCCACAGCTCCTGTATAAACGTGGCCTCAGTGGATCCTGCTGAGTGTCTGACATTCATTGATTTCTGATCAGATGTGAAGGGTTTGAACCGTGTTAAGTTGATGATGGATAAACACTGAGCTTTGAATCAGCATTGAAGCGTCGCACTTTTTCCCTCCTTCAGCTGCTGGAAAAGTCTTTGCACGCGACTCTTCCCACTGAACGAGATCTAATGTGATATGAGATGTTAGTTCCGCTACATCATCTCTCTCTCTCTTTCACTCACTGTGTCACAGCTTTCAAAGTCTTTGTGTGTAGGAAGTGTATACACTAATTTTTACTTATACACCTGCTGACCCCCCCCCCCCCCACCCACCCACACACACACACACACACACACACACACACTTTCTTGTGTTTCCTAGTAGGGCTGCACAATATATCGCAAAAAAATATTGTTATTATTGCTATAACACAGGTG
Source organism: Siphamia tubifer (assembly GCA_020466265.1). Classification (NCBI taxonomy): domain Eukaryota; kingdom Metazoa; phylum Chordata; class Actinopteri; order Kurtiformes; family Apogonidae; genus Siphamia; species Siphamia tubifer. The sequence continues at coordinate 36,252,679 of CM035802.1, read as the reverse complement.
GCAATATTCATATCAATATCACAAATATGTATATTTTTTTTAATATTTTTTTTACCCTATCCCGCAGAGGGGAGGGGTGTATTGTTTTTGAGTAGGTATGTGTGTTTGTTTGCTTGTTTGCTAGCAGATGCTGCTCATATCATTCAGGTTAGCTAACAAATCAGTATAAAAGCACCACATTTGGCACATATCCAGTCTACCTGTATATGATTTCTTAAAGGACTAGATGGTAAATATCCCAAAATATGAGGTGTGGACTGCAATAAAAAATAAAAGCCTAAAAATAGTAAAGTAAAAATCCCCAAAAAAAACATAATAAAAGATAAAAATACGAACATAAAAACATAATAAAAGGTTGATTTGTGAAAAGGACTGCACGGTAACTATCCTAAAATATGAAATGTGGACTGCACAGGAAATGGTCCCAGTTGGTCCCCACATGGTCCTAACATGAATATCCATCATCTTGTCAAACATTAGTCTATTTATTTTCTCTCCTTACTTGTCTTAATCCTCTCTGTTTATTTTCATGACGTCATCTTCGTCCTCTTTTTCTCCCCAGGTTCTCGTGGCTCCTACAGTAGTCAACACAGTCAGGAGCCCCTTCGACCTTTAGGGTCCCCAGAACATCACATAGACCCCATCTATGAAGAACGTGTCTATCACAACAAAGGCCCCATGAGGAGTCTGAGCCAGAGCCAGGGTCCAGACACAGGTCCCTATCGAAACAATACTGGTAAGACCACCGAGCCCGCTTCTGGGGGATTTTCTAAATCTGGTGCACCTTGTGTCCCCACATGTTTAACCCCAAAGATTATCATGTAATCTAAAACACAAAATACATTCTCAAACATGAAATGAAAATATCCATGTGTCTTTGATTATAACACAAATAGGTTTTAAATATTATATTTTCAAACATTTTCTGGGTCTGTGAGGTGTAGAGTTCAGTCAAATGAGCATGTCCCCACTGGGTTTGTTTAAGTAATAAGTTATGAACATCCTTGGCCAAACCTTGGCAGACTGGTGCTGCTTCTGAGGTCTGAGCTCAGAGTGATCTAGTTGAATATAAAACTAATAAAAATATCCACTAACCTCTGTTTTTTCTGCTAATATACTCATTCATCTGTTTACTTTAACCTTAATATAAGAAAATGAAAATAAAATAGCACAATTTAACTTTCTCCCCTAGTTTTGTTCAACCACGTAACAGTAACAATCACACCTTTAAAAAAATAATAATAATGGTTTCGTCCAACTTCCTGCACACCCAGGAAGTGACATCACTGAAGTCTTTTCTCACTCAAACTGTAAAAACAGATCAGTAATACCATATTTTTTACCTATAGTTCATTGTTTGTGATTGATTGTCCAGCTGAACCTTTCAACCCTGTTACAAGCATAAATTGTATTTATTATTGTTTGGGGGAAAAAACTAATAATTGTCTTGGAAACCTTTAATAATGTCCTCTTTTCCTCATGCTTTCGAATGCTCCATACTTTAGCTAATGTGGATCTATGGCTATTTTTAGCTCAAATATTCAACCCCACAACTAAAAAAACAGTGTTATGGGGATGAGTCTTTGTTACGGGGTTGACGGTTGGACTGTTCTTATGCCAGACTCCAATGTGCACTCAATTCAGGGACTCACCCTTGTATATTTTATGACAGTATTGCATGTTCTTTCCTTCCTGTTGCTTACTTTATATGCTGTGTTTTGGGAATTATGAATTCTTTAACATTCATCTGCTTCTTTATTTGGTTGAGGCTAATTCTTTGTGGTGCATAATTTTGCAAACAAATGCACCCAACCAAGGGACAAAGGAAGAAAATGCATAACACGAAATATAATATGAAAGGGCTGGTGCCATATTTCTTCTTCTTATGTTTTTCTTTGTCTCCAATTGGGACACAAATGCAGTTGGACACGTTTTCTATCAAACTCACACATTCATTGTTAACCTGCTCCCTCTAATGCCATTGTTGCCAGCAATGTATTTTTAATAGGACCTCATTGAGCTTATCTCAATGTGGGTTTAGGTACGGCATGTTAATCCCATTACCGTATCACACTCACATGAAAACACCCAAGTCGGTCACGCTACGTTCACATCTCCCTCGATGTCATTTACGAGGCCTAGCTTTAATAGCTATCATTAGCATTTGGGTCAGAATCATAGCAGTAAATATGCCACTGTAGACCAGTATTGCACTTGATCAGTTTGACTCACTTGAAAGCAGAGCTGGAAGTAAGTAAGTAAAAAGTACTTCCTTTACTGTACTTAAATAGATATTTTAAATATCTGTACTGTACTAGAGTATTTATTTTTCTGGCAACTTTTTGCTTTTATTCCCGAAATTTTTTGTTAAAATATATGTACTTTATACTCTTTATATTTATAGAAATATATGTACTTTATACTCTTTACTTTTATAGAAATATATGTACTTTATACTCTTTACATTTATAGAAATATATGTACTTTATACTCTTTACTTTTATAGAAATATATGTACTTTATACTCTTTACATTTATAGAAATATATGTACTTTATACTCTTTACTTTTATAGAAATATATGTACTTTATACTCTTTACTTTCTCAGAATAGACTCATTACTTTTTCAAACTAGACAAATGTGACAGTATGAAGAAAAAGTCAGAAATCAGTAAATCAGAAATTGTGACGTACTATATCATCATTTTTACTTTTTCATCGAATAATTATCTATTTATTATTTCACAATTATGATACACAATTACCATAATTTTGACTTTTATGTCATAATTTTGACTTTAATCTCAAAAAGTAAAGATTTTTTTTACTTCATAATGTTGACTTTTTAATCTCACAATTTAGATTTTTTTTAATATCATAATTGTGCCTTTTTTTGTTTTATTTAATCTCCTATATATAACTTTGAAATTATACCATGATCTAATAAAACACATCATCTACACAGTCACTCACTTTTAAAGGCTTTATTTTTTTTGGATATTATTGCACATTTTCAGTTTTTTCCTGCTTAAATAACTATTTCATCCACTGCAAAAAAAAAAAAAAAGCTTTATTACCACTGAGAAGTTGTACTTTTATGAGTTGAATCACTACTTCTACTTTTACCAGAGTATTTTTTCACACCAGTACAGTCGCTGTACTTCTACTCAAGTACAGAATGTAAGTACTTTGACCACCTCTGCATAATTTAGACTTTTTATTTCATTAAACAGAGTTATAAAGTCTGTTATCCATCCATCCATATAATTTGTAATTTATTTTTTTTTAATCTCGTCTCATCTCGATCTCGTGAACCCAATCTCGTGTCTGGTCTCGTCTCATGAGTGTCTCGTCACAGGCCTAGTGCGTACAGTGATAGGATTGTCTTTACTAGTAAATCAAATAAGTACGGCTCAGAAGAGTACAGAGATTATTCACTGTTATCTATAATTCACTGTGCTCTGTGTTTGTATCTACAATAGAGTGGTGGAAAAGCTCACAAAGGAAATTTGCACTGCAGCGACAAAAATCAATAGACTTTGGATTAGACCATGTACATTTAATTGCAATGCTTGAGCTTGTTTACAATACACTACTCCTGTCACGCGGTATTTTTTAATAGATTGCCTCATGTTCTTTGAGCTAAATCTGCCATAAAATATATCAATATCAGCTTTATTTTTTGCTTCATACTCAATTCTCCTCCCGCTGTGCTTGGCCGATACATACAATATAATGACACGAGTAAATCAGCAGAGTGAAGCTCAATGCCACCTTGAAGCAGAGGTGGTCAAAGTACTCACATTCTGTACTTAAGTACAAGTACAGCTACTGGTGTGTGGAAAAATACTCTGGTAAAAGTAGAAATACTGATTTAAGTAAAAGTAAAAAAAAGAAAAAAAAAACAACTTCTGAATTGTAATAAAGAAAAAAGTAAAATTTATTTTTTATTTTTTTATGAAATAATGCTTAATTAACCAGTAAAAAACAGGAAAATTTCAAAAGTTTACAAAATAAAGCCTTTAAAAGTGAGTTACTGTGTAGATGTTGTGTTTGAGTGGGTCACAGGACTTAGTTTTGTGGGTATGGGCAACATGTTTAGGGACAATTTAAAAGAAAAGTCACAATTGAGATAAAAAAAAGTCATTATAATAGGATTGGGGAGAAAAAAAAAAAAAAAAAAAAAAAAAATATATATATATATATATATATATATATATGTGTGTATATATATATATTAAAAACCAGAATTAGGAGATAAAAAGTCCTAAATGTGAGATAAGAATTGCACAATTATGAGAAAATGAGTGGAAATTATTATGAGATATGAGAATATGAGTGTTCTATTGTGCAAGATTAACCTAATTAATGCAAAATTTACCAGTTACTACAGTCACTCATATTGTTGTATATATATATGTATGTATGTATGTTTTATGTGAATTCTCGAAATAAATCAAATGTCAAAAAAGCCCAAAATCAAATCAAAAAGTATATTCTGAGAATGTAAGAAGTATAAACTACAGATATATATGAACACACGTAGGTAGTAAAAGTAAAAGGTTTCCAGAAAAATAAAGTACAGATACCTAAAATAAAATCAATTTAAGTACAGTAAGGATGTATTTTTCACTTAATTACTTCCCACCTCTGCCTTAAAGTCACTGGGCTGTTGAATTAAGGTATAGTCTTATCATGTCATGTCCTAAAAGTCATGTTAATTGTATGTTCAGTGATGACGAGGTGGTCTAATCAGGGCCATAATGCACAGAGTGATAGCGTATAATGAACTGATAAGGCCTGTGCTGACATAGTGAACGCTAAGTCATTAATTATGTCATAGTGGCTTTTCTCGGCAATGGCAGCCTCATATTATTGGTTCATTAAGTTGGCATGGATCAATATAATTATGCTATAAGTCATTCCTTTGGTGGAGGGAGAGCAGACAGGATCTAAAAGCAGGGGTTTTAAACTCCTGTTGTTTCAGGGGTCGCATTCAGTCTGATGTGATTTCCAATGGGCCGGACCAGTAACATAAAAACACAATCACCTATAAATAATGACAACTCTTTTTGTTTTAGTGCAAAAAAACAATTACATTTTGAAAATACTTATCTTTATACATGATAAAAAAAAGTGAATAACCAAAAAACTTAATATTCTTAACAAAAATAAGTGACATTTTAACAATATTATGTGGATGATAGATCAGACCTACAAAGACAATAAACATATAGCAACAGGCAGAACATTTTTAAAATATTATTTTTATTTATTTATTTATTTTAGATATTTTACACCAGGACGATTGCGGCTAAATACGACAGCATAGTTTATTTGACTTTCTTTTACACAAAGCTGATGCCGTACAAATCAGTGCCTCTTTACGTCACATGTGTTCACGTTTTATTCATACACTGAGCAGGTAAAGAAACAACCATATGAGACAAACTGGATCCCACAGATCTTCCAGCTGCACTAGCATTAGCATTAGCATTAGCAGCTGTAGTAAATGTACAGGAGTCATTTCAGTTACACACATACTATAACCGAACAGAGACAGGTGGACAATTACATACGTCAAAAACAGAAGAGGACATGTGGGCGGGTCTATCACAGGACATGTGGGCGGGTCTATCACATGACATGTTGGCGGGGAAACAATGATTTCCTCCTGAATACACTCGTCTAAACGCAGATGAAAAACTGAAGATGAGACGACACTTTTGCGTCTTCTCTTTTCATCATCTTTGTATAACTCTAGCTTCAGTTTATTTGTATATTATTATTACAGGATACTTGGTAAATCTAAATATGTCATAATATAATGTTATTTTTGGCACAAAAACAAACAAAAATTGGAAGTTGTCATTATTCTAAAGCATAATGTTTTTTTTTTTTTTATCCACATTAAACTGAGAAGAGAATATAACGCCTTAGAAAGATATAATTTATTAAATAAATATGCTATTATTCTACTAGTGATTGTATTGGTCTGTATGTTAAAGTAGAACTACAGTTTGAAAGCCTTGGCTGGAATTTATTTGCAAAATCCATCCCATGGGCCGTATTGGAAGCTTTGGCGTACCCCATTTGGCCCCCGGGCCTTATGTTTGAGAGCATAGTGTGTGTGTGTATAGGATGCACAGCGTTCAGCTCATTCAAAGCAATTTTAATGAAGGTACTTACCTTCAAATGAAGTTCCCAGTAATTAATAAGAGCTTGGATCATCACAGTGTTACTTAACTGTGAACAAAGGCTGCATTCTGTTCCAAAGGACATTTAAGTGGCTGCAATTGTACACGCTTTGGCTGTTATAGATGTTGTCCTGACCCAGTTTAGAGGTTAGAGGAACAGACGGAGAAGAGCAGGGACAGTGAGCAAACAGGGCATGAACCTGTCAATACTGTAAAAAAAATATATATACATACAGTGGTACCTCTACTTATATTAATTTGTTCCAGAAGTGGTTTCATACAGTGAATTTTTCATAAATATCTGGATATTGTTTTATACGTTGTTGACTTTACTGATAGAATATAATTAATTTCTACTCAGCTGATATTATTTAAACAAAAGTTAAATGTAATTGATGAATAATTAAAGGTGTGATTCCATGGTTATTTCATTAATATTACGGTGTTCTCCATTGTTGTTGAATACACTGTGTGTTGGTTCTATTTAAAACAAATGTTCAGATTGTTTTGTTTCAAGCTGTAGAAAAATAACTAAAGGTGGAACAACAGAGTTTACTTCTACTTCCTCATACATGTTCATGACGCAGTGATGAGGCGTTTGATTGGCTGAAAATACATGAAGGAACATTCCCCCCTCCCCTCTGTGTGTGTTTACCTTTACCAGAGTAGCATCCAGCTAGGTTTCATGCTGTTGCTTGTTCTGAAAACGTGCAGTAAAAAAAAAACAGGCTTTATTTCCACAGAGAGCACATGAGCCAGTTTGATCCAATGTTTTTTTTTTTTTCCAGTGTGGCGCCATCTTCTCTTGTAGATGCTAATGCTAATGCTACTTCAGATTCGCTGCATTAGGGGACGCTAAAGTCCATTTGACGTCAGATGGACCAGGTTTTTCTGGGTCCCTGGTTCCTGTTGTTGTTTTTTGTGGATGCGGTATGCAGCCAGTGGAGGAATGACTCCTTTAAAATGTCATTAACTCAACATAACAATAAACCAAACTGCACAAAGAATTTTTTTTTTTCATGTAGAGTTTAATAGAATGTATTTTGTTAATATTATTTTGTGTTTTTACACTGTAGGTAAAGCATTGTTAGGTTTACACTATGGCAGCTTTTGGCACAAAGAGGCAGTTGAATTTCTACGTCCTAAAAACACTTACGGTGTCCTGGGCTGAATACATAACAGAATTAGCATAAACATAACATTTATGTAAATTTTGGGATAGTCTTTGGTTTATAAGGTCTGCTCATAAATAAGGATGGAAGCTCACTTAGTTCTTTTCTGACACAACAGTGAGAACACACAAGATTTATCCAATTAAATTCTTACACTTTCCAACCCGAGACAAGGGATCAATTCTATTAGAAGCTCAAGGTGTGTGTGTGTGTGTGTGTGTATATATATTCCTATCTTTATGGGGACACTGCTATGTTTACACAGTCACACCATGAGGACCTCTGTCACTATGGGGACCAAAATTCAGGGCCCCACGAGGGTTAAACATACATAAACGTCCCCACTAGTATGGAGAAATTATATGGCCCTATAATTATTTTTTTTTTTTTATCCAGACGTCCCCATAAAGCACAGCGAAACATATATTTTTCAAAGGTTTGAATTTGTGTTTAGTTAAAAAAGAAAACAAGGATTTTTATGCATTTTTAAAATTATTTATTTAGTTTTGATTCATTTAATATTTTACATAGTATGTATTTATTTATTGTTTTTTGTATTTAGTCATAATTTTTTAAAATTTATTTTGAAATTTAATACAATTTGAAATGTTTATTTTATTAATTTTATTTTTCAAATTATTATTGTATGCATTCATGCATTTTAATTTGTTTTAAATGTAACATTTTTATGATTATATTTCATATATATATTATATATATATATATATATATATATATATATATATATATATATATATATATATATATATATATATATGAAGGCCGTTTCACCGTCCACAGGTTTATTGACATAAAGGAGTGTGAAACTGAAACATACATAGATGAAACAAGAATAAACATTAGCATTTGAGTACACACACTGTCATCATTATTCCACTCAAAGCAGACGTTCATACATCGCGTGACCCAACAAGACCCACGAGCACAATAACACAATTATATTAAGACATAGCATGTAAAAATAAGAAGTAAAATATTACGTACCAACGATACTACCTTAAACATATATAAAAAAACAACAGCAACAATATCCAAAAGAGGACGTTCATAGTACGTGAACTGCACCAGAATACACTTCCTGACTACGGTAGCCTGCATAGTACACACTGAACAGAGCACGTTTACAATAGGTTTCCTAACTACGGAAGCTCGTGTGGTATATATACCCTGAACAGAAGGAAACTTCTGTTCAGGACAAATTCCAGCACTCAAACAGGACTGCAAACAATGATTTTTTTTTTTAAGTAAACTTCAACCCATTCATTCCTTTTTCTTTTTTATGTATCATAACAATAGATATATTATTATTTTTTATTTAATTGTTTAAATTATTGTATGTATTCATTCACTTTTATTTTTTTGTTAAATAATTAAAAAAAAAAAATGTATTACACGCACACACACACACGTATGTAAATATATATATATATAGTGTGTGTGTTTCTGTGCTGTTTGGATTAAAAATATAAAGTAACTAGCATTACAGTCTATTTCCATAGTTTCACATCTATAGCATTTGTGTCTTTTATCATGTGAATGAATGCAGATGCATGAGAAAAGGGGACAGACTGAAATATAAAGGACGGCTGCTGCTTTGCATCAAACCAATCTGCTCCTCCTGAAATCTGCCGGATTCCGTCTGTAATGAGATCTGACGTCCTAATGAGAGGGGACAGAGCAGAGAAAGTGATGAGAGGGACAGAAAACAAAGCAGACACAAGTGGGAGGGACGAGTAAAAATGGAAAAAAGGTTGCATTTATACGCTATGTGTTGTGACCTGAAGGACAATGATAGAAAGAAAAGTCCACTTTTATCTGCCACACGTCCTCTGGTGTCGAAGTGTAGATAATAATATTATAGACTAAATTAGTGGACCTGTGGGAGGTGCCTTATGAACAGAGGTGGAAGTAAAGGAGACCTATTACTGTATTTTACAGACTATAAGGTGCACTTAAAAAAACCACAGTTTGCCTTATATATGGATTAATTCTAGTTGTGCTTAATGACTTAGCATTTTGACTTTTTATCTCATAAATTTGGCTTTTTATCTCATAATTGTCACTGTTTATCTAATAATTTTGACGTTCTATCTCATGATTTTGGCTTTTTAACTCATAACTTTAGCTTTTTAACTCATAACTTTAGCTTTTTATCTCATAACTTTGGCTTTTTGTTAGATTTTTTTAAATTTTAATTTCTGTCATAATACAAAAGCACATTGCAGGGTGTCCATCCAAAGAAAACTGACCAAAAACTGACCACCACAAATGATCTTTGTTTGTGTCTTGATTAGAAAAAAAAGCATATATCTGCAATGTTTATAGCTGTAATTATTTTTTCTTATGGTCTTTCTTCTATCCATAACCTTAAGTAGACATCGGTCAAACTTTTCTGAGTGTATTTTATTAAAGCTATAGAAATGACAAAGGTACATTTAACAGATAAAGGGAAACAAACTAACTACGCATTTGCCTCAAACTCTCCAAAGTATTTTACTCCAACATCTTTGTGCAGTATATATCAAAGTAAGATATGCAAATTTCCACCTTTTTTTCCCATACTGCTTTGCTCCAAATGGTTATCTTGCTCTGTTAATAGCTGCGAAACTAGAACATTATTTTTTGCTGTGGGTTATTGATTGCAGAAAAAAAATGTGTCTGTCTCCTCAAAAGATACTGGAGGGAGCAATGTTAAACTAAATAACACTCCTTATCAACAGCAATAGCTCAAACTGGCTACAAGATGCACCTGACAAATAGCCAGAGCAGTGAATCTAACCATTGGCGCTGTCACCACCTGAGCCTCACGCAGCTCTGATGTTAAGCTATTAAAGAGAAAAAGTGCCACATCTTTTCAATACTGCTGTAATTCCTAGTAGTAGCAGTCATTAATTTAGGGAAAGGATAGCTTTCATGACACAAGGAGGAAAGGTAGGAGAGCAGAAAAAAAAGAAAAAGGTAAGAACAAAAGCATCACAGCTGGAAGAATATCTGAAGAAATAAAGAAAAAGAAAAAGTAGTGAGATGGACACTAGAGAAGAAGGGAAAATAAGGAACTAAAAATAAGTCTGAGAACTGAGATCAAGGAACTAAAGATGAAGATAGAAATAAGAACAAAAAAAAGAAGGGGAAAAAAAAAAAGACAGACACAGTGGTCAAACATAAGGCTCGGGGACTAAAACCGGCCGGTGAAAGGGTCTAATCTGGCCCAAGATATTAACAGTCAAATAAGTTTAAATAAGTTTAGGTCAATTCAATCTAAAGTGGATGAGTTTAGTAATAATAACCTAGAAATAATAAAAAAAAACAATTTAAAACAAATGTTCCTTTTTGTTTAACTGTAAAAAAATACATTTAAAAAAAACAACAAAAAAGACAAAACAATAGGAATAAGCTGAAATGTATGTGGACCGTTACTAAATGTATATTTGTCGATCTATTGTGATCTGTAAGTTGTGATGTTCATCTTTAAATGATAAACTAAAGCATAATATCATCAACGTCGCACTTATTTTTCTTCACAGTTTATATTTGTTCAAAACAGTTTGTAGATGTAAACATTTTTATTGTGGAATTATGCTGTTTTTTCACTCAAAAACATGGAAAACTTTGGCATTTATGTTATTTTATCCATTTTTATCCCATTATTTGTATCATTTTACTGGTGCCGCCCAGTTTAGAACATATTAGGCTGAATGTGGCTCCTGAACTAAAGTGAGTTTGACATCAAACAAGAAAAGTATCCTTATGACGCATAAATATATTTGTCCATATACTGACTATGAATATATTATATATTACGGCCTGAAATTGAAAATAAAAAAATATATGTATATAATATACAGAAAAATATATTGTCAATATATTATAATGTAATTATTTCTACATATATTGTCAAGTGTATTAGTGAATATATAATTAGCCTATATATATATATATATAGAGAGAGAGAGAGAGAGAGAGAGAGAGAGAGAGAGAGAGAGAGAGAGAGAGAGAGAGAGAGAGAGAGAGAGAGAGAGAGAGAGAGAGAGAGAGAGAGAGAGAGAGAGAGAGAGAGAGAGAGAGAGATTCACTAATACACTTAACAATATATGTAGAAATGAATTGAGTTTCCTATATGTAAAAATATAGGTCAGCTTATGTCTTCAGTGCAATATATGTTTTATAATTGTTAATATATGATTAAATTATATATTACAATATACTGGATAATATATGCACTACTTTTCCATATGTGGGAATGTAGGTTTGAATATAATGCATTATATTTTTCAATATATTGTCATATATCTGTGTTTTATAAGTGTATGCAGAAATTAAAATAAATAAAACAAATATATATATCAGACAATACTTTCAAAAATACATGTCATCAATGTCATTCTGAAAAATCGAAACAAATGCTCGAAGCGCATCTTTTCCTTCAGCGTTTTCTTGCTGTGAATATTCTTTGCATGTGTGTGTATTAGAGGAGCTGTGACCATGCAGGAATAATAGGTTGAAATAGGACACATTAACCTGCAGTCCTCTGGGGCACTGGCCTGGTTTATCCAACACTGAACACTGCAGCATGAACGACACACTCTGACAGCTACACACACACACACACACACACACACACACACACACACACACACATTTATTTATTGTAAAATAATATTATATAGCATTGTAGACTGTCCATGCGTGTATGTGAGAATAAGAAGTAACTAAGTAGAAGTACTTCTTTGACTTAACGCTGTCATTTTATGGTTATTTCATTAATATTAATGTGTTCTTCATTGTTATTGAATACATCGTATCTTGGTTCTATTTAAAACAACGTCCGATTGTTTTGTTTCCAGCTGTTTTTTCACGTTAGAAAAATGACTTGAGGTGGAACAACAGAATTTACCGGTACTTCCTCATACATGTCCATGACACAGTGATGAGGCGCGTGAAGGAACACTCCCCCCTCCCCTCTGGCTGTGTTTACCTTTACCAGAGTAGCATCCAGCTAGGTTTCGTGCCATCGCTTGTTCTGAAAACATACAGTAAAAAAACACATGAACCAGTTTGATCCAATGTTTTTTTTTCCCAGTTTGTGCAGCAGCTACTGTGGCACCATCTTCTGTTGTAGATGCTAATGCTAATGCTACTTCTGATTCGCTGCAATGGGGGACGGGTTTAACCCCATGTGGGTGACGCTAAAGTCCATCTGACATCAAATGGACTGGGTCCCTGGTTCCTTTTGTTGTTTTCTGTAGAGGTGGAAAATAATGAAGTAAAAGTACTTCATTACTGAGGTATCTGTACTTTACTTGAGGATTTATTTTTCTGGTAACTTTTTACTTTTACTCCCTATATTTGTTCATAAATATATGTACTTTATATTCTTTACATTCTCAGAATAGATGTTTTTTTTTCAAACTAAACAGATGTGACGTATGAAAAATAAGTCACATCAGACGAAAAATCACCGGAGGAAAGAAAGTGTGATGTTATATATTATAGTTATATAAATATTATCTCACAATTTTTTATCTTAAAATTCTACATTTTTAAATTTACTATTCATGCCTTTTTTTTTTTATCTCATGATGGCTTTTTATCTCAATTTTTTTTTTCATTTTTCCTATATTTCCTGCCCATACCCACAAAACTGAGTAACTGTGACCTGATTAAACACATTATCTACACACTAACTCGCTTCTAAACGGTTTAATTTTGATACTTTTCAAATGTTTCCTGGTCAAATTATTATTATTGCATTCATGGCAAAAAAAGTAGTTTTACTTTTGTACTTCATTACAATTTAGAAGTTTTACTTTTACTTAAGTAGAGGAGTTGAATCAGTGGAAAAGTGATTTTCAGTAGAATGACACCTTTAAGTACAGTTTCTAGGTATCTGTACTTTACTCGAGTATTTATTTTTCTGACAACTTTTTACTTTTAGTCTCTACATGTTTATATAAATATCTGTACTTTATACTCTTTACCTTCTCAGAATAGACTCATTACTTTTTCAAACAAACTGTAGATCACTCTACTGTGATCTATAAATTGTGCTGCACATGTATAAATATAAACTAAAGCATAATATCATCAACATTTCACTTATTTTTCTTCAGAATTTACAGGTTGTTCATGTTTTTTTTCATGTTATGTTCATGTACAGTTTATAGATATAAAGATTTTTATTGGAAAATGTAACTTTTTTTCTCACTCAAAAACACATATATTTTTGGTGTTGACATTATTTTAAATGTTTTTATCCTTTTTTTTTTTTTTATTTTACTGGTGCGGCCCATTTTATACCATATTAGGCTGAATGTGGCCCCTGAACTAAAATGAGTTTGACACCTCTGAAATAGACACTTTCCTTCGTACCTATGTTTACTATCCATGCTGTGATATCTTTATTAATCTTACGGTTGGAGTTACAGTCAAATAAAAGAAACTGATTTGCAGTGCACGAAGCCATGAAACTCAGACAGACAGAAAAAGCTACGAGTCGACACTGCTCCAAACTAGACCTGACTGAATTATCAAGTGTGTTGTCAAACTGCGGACCATCACTTTAGGAGGAAAATGGGCGCAGACGTACTTTAGATCTCTGGGAGTCGGTAGAAGTTGTGAGTTCCAATGAGAGCAGACACAAATCACACGTTTCAGACGGAAATGACTGTTTTTATCTACTCCCATCTTTAAACAAGCCTCACATATGATAAAAAAAAGGCAGATAAATACTTCTTTACCCTCAGGTATGTGTTCCAGAAAGACCCTTAGTAGCTACGAACTGTGTGTAATTTGGACAATCAAGAAAACATCATAGTTTGTTTTTTTCTAGTTCATTAACTTAAGCTGTAAATAAAAATAACAAATACTCAATAATTGTTCAGTTTTTAACCATTTAAATGCTGTGTATATAATCTTTTTTTTTCTGGGTGCCAAAAAAATATATATATATTTATGGCCCCTCCCAATATACTTCATAAAAATTGTATCACATATGATTTGATTTTTACAGCCTTGTATATGTCAATGATTTTCACCATCATTGATTAATTTGCATTATTAGTGTGTGTGTGTGTGTGTGTGTGTCCACACAAATATATCATAGTATATATATATATATATATATATATATATATATATATATATATATATATATATATATATATATATATATTTGAGATATCACTATGAAACTAGGAAAAATGAGGGGGGGGGGTCACAATTTAGATGAAACATCATCATTGTTGCATAAAAAAGGTGATATGTGAGATTTAAAAATCCATAATTGTGAAATAAAAGTCATACATATGAGATATGAAATGCATAACTATGAGAAAATGAGTTGAAATTATGAGGGAAAAAGTCACAATCATGAGCTAAAAGTAAGTACATATATTTATATAAATATAAATAGTATAAAGTACATATATTTATATAAATGTAAATAGTATAAAGTACAGATATTTATATAAATGTAAATAGTATAAAGTACAGATATTTATATAAATGTAAATAGTATAAAGTACAAATATTTATATAAATATGACAGAAAAAGAGTTGATATTTTAGCATTCAGTAGCATTTTTCTCCACCATCTTTTCATGGTGTACGTTAGTGGTGTTTAAAAGACAGTAGACTCATTAATAGACCAGTGGGATCACAGGCCAAGCTACCATTGATCCAGGCCAAACAAAGCTAATCTAAGCTAGTGTCAGGGACAGCTGTGTGAGTGACACAGTGGAGTGAACAGGGACCTGGTCCAGCCAAAAGGACTAATAATGATCCACTGCAGGGTTCCTCCACTCTACCTTTACCTCACATGACCTCATTAAAAACTACTGATGCACTAGAGTTCCTGTTTCAACCCTGTTCACACACTCATAATAACATCACTTGCACAAATAAACTTAATGACAATAATGATAAGATAACTTTACTTCTAAACTTAGCGGTCGTACGTTTCAATGCAACTTAACTTCTGTTGGATTTACAACTCATGTCTTTAACATAGTTTTTTTTTATTTATTGTTAGTATTAAATGTATTGTTCTGTTCTGAACAGAGGTAGGAAGTGACATTATTCTGCCAACTTTTACTTTTATATAAAAAACTGCACTTTATACTCCTTACATTTATATAAATATATGTAATATATACTCCTTACATTTATATAAATATATGTACTTTATACTCTTTACATTTATATAAATATATGTACTTTATACTCCTTACATTTATATAAATATATGTACTTTATACTCTTTACATTTATATAAATATATGTACTTTATACTCCTTATATTCTCAGAATAGATTATTTCAAACTAAAAAGATGTGAACAAAGAAAATTGGCTTCAGAGGGAAAATCAGTGGAAACAAATTGTGACTTCCTGTTTCATAATCATGAATTTTAGCTCATGATTGTGACATTTTAACTCATAATTTCAACCATTTTTCTCACAATTATGCATTTCTTATATCATATGTAGGACTGTATCTCATAATTATCCTTATTTTTTTCACATCATCATGATGACGTTTCATCTAAATTGTGACTTTTTTCCTCCTTTTTTCCTAAATGTCTTGTCCACACCCAGTAAACCGAGTAACTGTGACCTGATCAAACACTAACTCACTTTTAAAGGCTTTATTTTTTGGGGGGGAATCTTTTCAAACTGACAACGAAATGCAGTTTTACTTTTTACTTTATTACAATTAAGAAGTGCCTTTTTTTTTTATCAGTAAAGGAGTTGAAACAGTACTTCTACTTTTACCAGAGTATTTATTTTTTCACACAAGTATCTGTACTTCTACTTACATACAGAATGTGAGTACTACTTTGACCACCTAAACAACTAAGTTGACAAAGTATTGTGGCTTAAATGTATCTCGTACTTAATGTGAAATGTTGCTGAATCCATGGAAAGCTGTAATTACTAGTTCAATCTGACTTAGTTCTACACATCAGCACAAATACTGTCATCTCTGGTGGAAACATATGGCATTTGTTAAATATAGGTTTTAAGTTAGGTTGGTGTTAGTCATCCCACACACACACACACACACACACACACACACACACACACACACACACACACACACACACACACACACACACACACACACACACACACACACACACACAGTAAATACACACACACACAGCCGCTGAACACAGACTCATAAATACATTGTACTAGCGTCCCATGCTGTCTCAGTGTATATGATTAGCATATTTGTTGTTTTATCAGTAGTAATGAATTCATAACTGCAAAAAGAAACATTCATTTGTTTTGTCCTTAGAGATCACACAGATACATTTTAAATCAGCACAAGAACATTGTTGACTGTGTTCATCAAATGAAAAGAGAGAGAGAAAAAAAAAAAAATCAGGTCTGCTGTTTAAAACATGTTTTATTCATTCCAGATTATAAAGCTGTGTTTGTTCATTTACCTGTCTGCTTCTTCTGTCCTGCTTACATCCTCATCACCAAAAAAAAAAAAGGCCTGACGGGCATGAACCAAAGTGACTCATGAGGGCGTTTCAGGTCTATTCACATTTACCATCTGCTGTGTCAAACAGGTGGGAAGTAAATTAGTAAAAGTACTTCATTACTGTTCATTACCATTCATTACCATTTTAGGTACCAGTATTTTACTTGAGTATTTAGTTTTCTGGCAAATTTTTACTTTTACTCCCTAGATTATTATATAAATATTTGTACTTTATACTCCTTATATTTATATAAATATTTGTACTTTATACTCTTTACATTTATATAAATATATGTACTTTATACTCTTTACACTTATATAAATATATGTACTTTATACTCCTTATAATTATATAAATATTTGTACTTTATACTCTTTATGTTTATATAAATATATGTACTTTATACTCTTTACACTTATATAAATATATGTACTTTATACTCCTTATAATTCTATAAATATTTGTACTTTATACTCTTTACATTTATATAAATATTTGTACTTTATACTCTTTACATTTATATAAATATATGTACTTTATACTCTTTACATTTATATAAATATATGTACTTTATACTCCTTATAATTATATAAATATTTGTACTTTATACTCTTTACATTGATTTTAATATATCATTCATTTGTTCATTCTTATTGTTGATGACTAGGTCCCTACAGTCATTTCATACAGGCCCAGTACATCATATTTATACTTTCTATTATGTTATTTATAAATAATAAAATAATAATATGGATCATAAAATCTAAATGAAATAAATGAATTCTTTAATTAACATATAGTGGTATAGTAACATTGAAGGCACTATTAAATTCTAACCTTAAATGTTTGAAATTATATTTAAGCATGTCGATTAATTTCAATTTAATTTTATTGATAAAGCCCCAAATCACAACAAAGTCGTCTCACAGGGCTTTACAGAAACACAATCAATTACACAGATATAAACAGTCCCAGCATCCCCTGTCCTTAGACCCTCCTTCTCTGCAAGAAAAAACTTCAAAACCCAGTGGGAAAAAGAAGAAATGTTGAGGAGAACCAAACTGAAGGACAGATCCACTCACATGGACGGACAGACTATAGATTAAGGACAAAATGATAGCTCACATTAGCCATCGCTTCACTCTGACCTTTAAATATCAGTCTCACCATCGGCTTTAGAAAAACCCATATCGGTCGACCTCTGGTACAAATAAGTACCCTGGTTAAAAGGTACAGTTATGTACCTTTCAGGGTAAATGGACTGCACTTACATCACACTTTTATCCAAATAAGTTAGATCCAAAAAAACTTTCTCCCAACATCTTACAGTGACGATCCATTATGTTTGTTTCATCTATTTATTTTATTTTTAATCTCTATCTGCTGGTCCAGTGCCACACTTTTTCTCCATTAATTAGATCTCAGGTGAAATCCGCTTGGATGACTGCCATGTCTGGCTTTGATTGACAGCTCTGTATGACAGCTCACTCACCACGGAGTCTGATTTTCAGAGTTTTATGTTTATTTAATAAAACACTTTTTTTTTGACAGACAGCTCCACTGGAATTATGGTCATGTTGTTAAGTTGTTCTAACAAGACTGTACGATACCTTTGGCAGCAGTACTGGATGAAGTGTAACATTGGACTGAGTTAGCATTTAGCATTAGCTCATCTGTGACCCCTTAATAATGGCTCTAACCCTAGGGCGGAGGAGGTAACAGTACTCACATTCTGTACTTAAGTAGTACAGCTACTAGTGTGAAAGTCACAGTTACTCAGTTTTGTGGGTATGGGCAAAAATCTGGGAAACATGAAAAGAAAAAAGTTTTTCTGTTGCTGGTTTTGGGTGATTTTCTCTTGTTGGTTTTGAGTGATTTTCTCTTGTTGGTTTTGGGTGATTTTTCTCTTGTTGGTTTTGGGGTGATTTTCTCTTGTTGGTTTTGGGGTGATTGTCTCTTGTTGGTTTTGGAGTGATTGTTTCTTGTTGGTTTGGAGTGATTTTCTCTTGTTGGTTTTGGGGTGATTGTCTCTTGTTGGTTTTGGAGTGATTGTTTCTTGTTGGTTTGGAGTGATTTTCTCTTGTTGGTTTTGGGGTGATTCTCTCTTGTTGTTTGGAGTGATTTTCTCTTGTTGGTTTTGGGGTGATTCTCTCGTGTTGTTTGGAGTGATTTTCTCTTGTTGGTTTTAGGGTGATTGTCTCTTGCTGTTTTGAGTGATTTTCTCTTGTTGGTTTTGGAGGATTTTTCTCTTGTTGGTTTTGGGGTGATTTTTTTCTTGTTGGTTTTGGGGTGATTTTCTCTTGCTTGTTTTCGGTAATTTTCTCTTGTTGGTCGCTCTTTCTTTTTTTTCAGTCTCGTTACCATAGTAACTCCGCCCAAACTGCTTCAGAATGGTTGTGATGTGCTCAGTGTGTTTCAGGTTCTACTGAAATTATAAAACGTTGAGCTCATTCGTTTCCTACATTAACGGGGCGTTGTCATGTGACTATAATTGCGAACAATTGCGACGTCGACGCTCCAACAGGATATATTGCGGCTCTAGTTCCTGCCATAGAAATGTGTCACATACACAGAGTGTGCAGTATGGCATAAAGAAAGGTGCTAGGAACACTGTGTCGTAATAAAAAAGCCATTAAATGCTTTGTGAGTTTAACTATTGTGCTTCAACAGCAGGAACATGTGCGTCCACTGGTCTGGAGCTCCTGCTGTGGCTAAGTGGCAAAAAGACATGGCACCTCCACTCATACACACAAGCGTCCTACAGCCCCCACACTGGAAAATGCTGTGGACTTCATATTGAAAGTGTGTGTGTGTGTGTGTGTGTGTGTGTATGTGTGTCCTCCAGTGCTTCCAGCTCAGGAACATCAAGAGCTGTGTGTTGGCCAGGAGGCTCTCCCAGGGATAAACAGAAGGAGAAACTAATCCTTACTCTCCTCCACATCCAAGTAGTGTGTGTGTGTGTGTGTGTGTGTGTGTGTGTGTGTGTGTGTGTGTGTGTGTGTGTGTGTGTGTGTGTGTGTGTCTGTCGGTGCTTCATCCATAGCTGCTGGAGGCAAGGTTGCACACGCATGATTTTTACATGACCTTAAAGCGTTAGAGAAAAGATGTGTTACAGGCATGTACGTTTAGACCGTGTCAATCACTTACATATTTAAAAAGTCATGTTTGTGTGTATGTGTGTGTGTATTCCTATCTTTATGGGGACATTGATGTGTTTACAAAATCACATCATGAGGATCTCTGACACTATGGGGACCAAAATTCAGGTCCCCATGAGGGTTAAATATAAATAAAGGTCCCCACTAGTAAAATAGAAATGTCATGGGACTATAAATATGTGAATTTGTTGGGGGGGGGGTGTCAGGTGAGGGAAACAGGTGCAAAGTGAAATATGTGTTTTTCAAAGGTTTTAAAGATACATGTATGTATTTAAAAAAAATATATATATATATATTTATTAGTTTTTCATGTTTTATTTATTTACTTATTTGTTCAGTAATTGTTGTTCATTTTTTAATTTTATTTAATTTTTTTTAAAATTATTATTATTCAGGTCCCCACAAGGGTTAAATATCTAATAATTTATTATTCTGTTTTAATGTGTAAGTGCTTTGTTTGTATTCTAGTGGTTTTTATTATAGTGTATGTAAATCGTCTTAGAGTGCTGTGAAAAGTACTATAGAAATAAAATTTAGTATTATTAGTATTAAAATGTAGGTGTATACTAGTAAAATATAAAGGTGTGATGTGGTCCTCTAAACACATTAACATTTTTCTGGAAGTCCCCATAAAGTATGAGGGAAATACATGCAAAGTGAAAGGTTTATATTTCAAAGGTTTGAAGATGTTTACTTTTTTATTATTATTATTATATTATTATTATTATTATTATTATTATTATTATTATTATTATTATTATTATTATTATTATTATTATTATTATTTAAAACTTAATAGATTTTTCCCTTTTTTTCTTTTTATTTTCTTTTATTTTTTATCAATTTTATTTTTACTTATTTACTTTGCTAATTATTATTTTTTACAGTTAATTTAATTTATTTATATTTTTTAAATATTTTTTTCATATTTTTATTTTATTTCTTCTTTGGGGGGGAGGGGGGGGGGGGGTTTACATTCAGTACTCAATGGCTACTTTACCTTCAAGTGATGGTTACAAACTTGGTCCTCATGAGACGTATAAATGTGTGTGTGTGTGTGTGTGTATGTGAGGCAGATAGAGAATGTACTGAGGGGGTTTTGTGTAATCGTGCTGAGCGCTGAAGCGTGTCGAGAGAAAGGACATGTCCTCAACTCTGATCACATAGTCTACTACAACCACAATAGAGGGAGAAAGAAGACAGACAGACAGACAGACAGACAGACAGGGGTTAGGGAAGAAAGGGAGCGCAAAAGATGAAATGAATGGATGATGGGAAGAGGGTGATAGGCAAAATAAAAAATGGAAGAGATGGGTGTGTAAAAAGATGGATGGAGGAAGAGACAGAGGGGGACAGATGTGGGGGGGGGGGGGGTAATGAAGTCAAGAAAGAAAAGAAAAGGGCAAGGGCATGATAAAGGAGAAAAGGCTGACGGAGACAGAGTGGAGCTGAAAGAAAGAGTGAGGGGAGGGGATGGGCACACAAAACTTAGAGCAGGGGTCTCAAACATGAGGCCCGGGGGCCAAATGCGGCCCGCCAAAGGTTCCAATGCGGCCCCTGGGATGAATGTACATGCATTTGTAAATGTACATTTATAAGAACAATAACTCCACTGTCAAGCCTGTGGGACAGTAGGGGGCTAATCTAGCCCCTATTTTGTGGCAATCGCAAGTTTCTATGACGACGTGTTCTTGAATTAGAGCCAATAATGTGATTTTGACCTTTCTGCTAAATGCGAGCTTGACCTTTGACCTTTGGCAATATTGATAATTTCATTACATGCATATTTGTGTCAGTGTGTGTAAATTATGATAATATATCCAGTATTGATTAAATGATAGCGTGATATGTCTATGTTTGACACACACACAATGTTACACAAGTTAATTTTGCCACATGTCACCTTTGACCTCCAGAGATTTCAACTCAACTATTAGTCATAGCTGACAACACCAATTATGAGAATTGTATAAATCATCATTCTGCATCATCTGTGACCCTCCCTTCTTGAGTTATTGTATAACCTATAATGTGATTTTGTCCTTGACCTTTGACCTTTACTCAAATGGATCATTGCATCTGATGTACATTAGCTATATGTATATGCCCATGTCATTTCATGGTGATATGTCAAGTTTTAACTTATAGCATGATATCTCTTTGCAGACACACACACACACACACACACACACACACACACACACACACACACACACACACACACACACACACACAGTGATTACAATAATCTCTCCTAACCAATGTTGGGGCGAGATTAGTTCTGCTAATAATGTAACAAATTGTGTTTTACTTTCTTTTATTTTTACATCCTTGTTAGAACATGTCCAAATATTGCTTCTTATAAATGGGGCTGTCCTCCTCCATTATTAACCTATATTATTTGCTGGTTATTGTGACGAATATGTAGCACAGATGACTTTAGTCCAGTAGTATTTACCATGTACTTTATCATTTTATTGTTCATATTTCTTCTCACGGGCGGCACGGTGGTGCAGTGGTTAGCACTCGTGCCTCACAGCAAGAAGGACCCTGGTTCGAATCCCACACCAGACCTTTCTGTGTGGAGTTTGCATGTCCTCCCCCGTGTCCGCGTGGGTTTTCGCCGGGCACTCCGGTTTCCTCCCACCATCCAAACACATGCACTGATAGGTTAATTGGTTAATCTAAAATTGTCCATAGGTGTGAATGTGAGAGTGATTGTTTGTCTATATATGTTCAGCCCTGCGATGAACTGGCGTCTCATACAGGGTGTACCCCGCCTTCGCCCATTGTAGCTGGATTAGGCCCCCAGTGACCCCCGTGACCCTAGTGAGGATAAAGCGGGTTCAGATAATGAATGAATGAATATTTCTTCTCACCTCTGTCCAGTAATGACATAACACGTAACAATGATAATGGATGTATTTAAATTTGTTAACCTCTACATTTACATTTAAACAATGACCTACACTGGAAAAAATGTTGTTACATTATTGGCTTTATTACGTTTCAAATGGGCCCAAATTATAACGTCATTGACAGTTATTACGTTTTGGGTTGTAACAGGGTTAGTTTAATCCTAGTCTATTTCTACCTCATTCCTGTCCTCCATTTTTTTCATTTTCCTCCATCTCTTCTTGTACATTCAGAGAGCGCTCCCTCATCTCCCTTTAAGCTAGCCGGCCCCTCAGCTGGCTGGCTAATTGCAGAGGTATCACTGTGTCAAATGACTAATAGAGTTTTCCTTCCCGTCGCTAATCTGCCAGCAGGAGCACAGCCGCGATTTGTTTACTCTGTGCCTAAGCAAGGGACTACAAAGACACACCCGCCCTTTTATTTCCTCTCAAACACAATTTCACGCCACCAGAGCATTAGGTGTGAGAGTGGAGCATGTATGTGTGTATTTCTGTCAGTACACATGCAGGTTGCTTTCTATGATCTGTTTAAATATTTCATGAAATAGCACAGTATGGCTGCGACGTGCTGCTGTTTCAGTCATATGAAAGACACACCCTCTAATGTTTCTGTAGATATGTTTGCTTTAATGCACCTGATCATTGTTATTCCAGTGCTGTTAAACTAGAAAGCAACTCTTGATCCAGATGACTTACAGTTGTGGTTAAGTTAACCCGTTCTAGTTAACCCACTGCTAACAATTATTGCCAAAGTGTGTCAATGTCGTTTTTGACTTAGAATAAAAAAAAAATCCAAACATATTAAAGGGATTATCTAGACTAAAAAGATTTTTTTTTTAAATGTTATTTATTTTACACAACATACAACAATAACAAAAAACAAAAAGCAGACCAACAAACAACCAAAACAAATTAAACAAAAAAAAAATAAAACACCAAGGCCACAACACAATATGTTAATAACAAATGGCATGGCCTACATCAATCCACGGTAAGTGTAGTGTGTGTCTTTATATAGACCAGAAAAGGTTCCCAAGACTTGATGTTTGTATTTTTTGCTGTACACTTCAGAGAACGTCCTTAATCCAATGGGTTACTGTTGGTGGTCTACAGTCTTTCCATCAGAATCAACCGCCTGGCCACAAGTGTTAGAAAGGCAACACTATGTAACTGTGCCCTAGTTAGACCCAAATGATCAAGTGCCACCCCACATATCCAAATCAAAGGACAAGGTGGGACTAGTTGTCCTACATATCCTGATATGTCAAAGATTGACGACCAATACTGTGGTAGCTCCATGCAGGACCAGAATATATGGGTATGTGAAGCTGGATTGAAGTTTAATGAAGTTTAGTTCATTTTTTAGATGATTGGGAGTATATACATATAGTCTGGGGGAGATTTCCTGAGGGAGGGTCATCCACCCTCTGGTTTTGGACATCACCGTTTTTAAGGTCCTGAGTTCTATGGAGTGGGTCGACTTGTCTGATCTGAGGTCGTAGTCAGGAAAAAAAGGGAGGGGGGGCTGAAGTGCCCCAACGCGACTGCCACTGGCTAGACCCCCCCAGTACCTCTCTCTGAAAGTGGCCAGCCCACGGACGGGTCTTACACACTCAGTTTGACCTGACACTGGAGAGAAACCCGAAGCCCGACGTTATTCATGTATCTTGGGTCTTGACATCCAACGCAACCTTTTTTTTGTTGACACCCCCCCCCCCCCCCCCCCCTTGCCCCCATCTGTTTCTTTGATAAATCGTACCCTACCTTTGGTTAACATCAAAATCACACCATTGAGATGTACATTGAGAAATTTGGATTTTGCCATTTTGAGCCAAACTGTGTTAGCATGCAAGTGATTAGGGCATGTTTTTTTTCGTACACATGAAACACTATTTTCAGACTAACTCTTCTAAAGTTCTAAACATCACACTTACATGGTAGTAAGTAGAGGGTCCCTAAAGACAAACGTAAGTGTCCTGAGGTCTTCATGTCATCGGATAATGTGTCCAGAGTTACTGAACTCAAGCCACTACCTTTCTGTATTTATAAGGCGACTTTAGGAGGATGTCCAAAATATTCGTTTGCCGAGTGCAGTTAGACGCTATCGCTTTTAACCTTTAGTCGTGGTAAACCTTAAGTGATGGGCTGTAAATAACGGGGCTGTCTGATACTGCGAAGATCAACCGCTGAAACTAGTCCAAATACGCCACCATCCTTTTCGGTGGTTGTTGACTGTGGTTGTCCCGCCTCCTCCTTGCCATTGATTGGTCAGTCAGGGAATTGTAACATTGACGAGCACAGTGCTGTTCTAAAAGTTGAACCATTTCCAACTCGCAGCTCTCTGAACTTTTCATTTTGTTTTTATTCGGCGACGAATGCACACATTGTCACGGTTATCGTCAGTGTTTATAGAACAGCTGTGTCGTCTCATCATCATCATGTGAAAAAGGGTCATCGAACAACATATTTTATCTCGTTTCATCTGACGAAATTAAAACTGGTTGGTTCGTTTGTTTTATTAAAATGAATAGACTAATGATAGACAGATTTGACACCCCTCCTTTGACTGACGCCCAGAAGTCTGAACAAGTAACTGATGATTTTCTTTTCATTTCTACAAGTGAGCAGTACACCTGTCCAATTCTAATGCAAGTGTCCTAAGGCAAGTTCAAGGAGTCCAAGGTCTTCCATACAACAGAGGACTGCTGTGGCAGAGTTCTCCCACATGTAACAATAAGCAGTAGCTCTTTGGTTAGTTGGTCCGGCTTCAGTCAGGATGTAAAACCTTTCATGGCAGAACTTCTTCATGTCGCCTATAGCTATCATTTACTGAATTTTAAAGCCACCCTGAATCAGCAAAGCAGATTTCAAAATTTACATACTGACACTTTTCCGTTAAAAAAAACAGGTATCTTGGCATGCCATCGCTGTCTTGAAAATCCAATCTGCTCTCAGCGGTCAACTCCTGTATAATGAAGAACCATAATGATAACAGTGTCTGTAACACTTTACATTATGGATCTCTACTAAGGTGGTCATTTCTGTGCTAATGTGGATGGAATTTCATGGTAATAATGTCTTTGTTACCTCTTTATTACAAGTCATTTCCTCTACAGTTACCAGGTAATAGTGATGCAAACCGTTTTCATTCCAAGTATAATAAAATGGTAATTATTTGAAATTAATCTGTAGTTTTTGAAATGACTCCAGGATTTACTTGTTTTTTCTTTAATTTCTTGAAAAACAAGGAGGTAATTTCCAGGAATGTCCACAGCATCAGGGCCGTAAAATTAATTAGCACTTGTTTCCACCCAATTACTTAGTTATTACCAAGAAAAAAAACAAATCAAGTCGCTAAAAAGTATATGATGTACCTGTAACTACACTGGAACAAGTTAAGTCATTTAATGTAAATTACATGAAATCACAGCTGTAAAGTGCACTATTGACTCTTCCTACTTAATTACATAGCTGTGTTGATTAATTATTACCATTAAAAATGACCACATTAATGAAAGCTGTTTGCATCACTATTACATAGAAACTGAAAAGTAATTACACTGGAAACTACCTGGATATTACATGTAATAAGTGGTTGCAAAGACATTATTACCATGAAATTACATCAAAATTACCATAGTATTACTGTTATTTTCTGGAATATAAGGCGCACTTTAAAGCCTTTCATTTTATCCAAAAATGACAGCGTGTTAGCCTAGTCACGCTAGCCACCCCATGTTTGGCAGCAAACATAATGTGTTATCGTAGTAGTCTAGTTTCGCTCAATGTAACTTTTGCCTAGATTTCCCTGAAACTGGCCGACCAATCACAGTGAAGTATAGAGTCAGAGGGCGGGTGTAAGAAAGTGACAACGGGTGTAGATTTCCTTTATCAAAGACGAGTGAAAAATGTGAGAAAACGTCAACAATCTTTCAATTCTTTTTACAGAAGCGACAACAGTCGTTCAGCTCCATAATCCACCATTTTGTTTAGTCATTCCTAACTTTCTCCGGACTCCTCCGTTAACTTTCCAACGCTCTAACTACATCATCCTAAACATTACACTGATTGGTTGTAGTACCGTCCTATTGCATACAGAGGGATTTGAAAGACAACCTTTTAGCCCCGCCTCCACTAGACCCATACATGGGATGAGTAAGGATAGGCTAACACACATATAAACAGCACATCCACAGTGATTTTTTTCCAGACAATATTGGCCCCAAAGGTCAAATCATCCGTCAGAATCCACCATTACCAGAACAAATGATGAATGCAGCAGCACTCTATTTGTTTAAGGCAGGAGAAGAAGAGAGGAGAGGAGGTGCAGACAGACAGAAAGATTGAGGAAAGAAGAAAATGGAATGAATAAAGAGGCATTTGGGGATACAAAGCCACAAAATGAAACAAAAGGACGAGGAAATGTGGAATTTGGCAGGACACTTGTTTTAAATTTCAGTCTTTGTGTTCTGTCTCCTCTCCATTTTTCTTCTTTGTCTACTTTTATTTATCTTTATTCAGTGGTCACAGCGCTGGCTGGGTAGATCATTTGACACTGTTTTTTTTTGTTGTTGTTGTAAATGTCTGCCCTTTTCTTTTTAACTGCTCTCCAACTCTTTCTTGCTTTGAAATTTTGGTTCATTGTTGGTTTGGGCTTAACTTTAATTTCAAACGGCATTAAAAAAAAGTCTTAAAAAGTCTTGAATTGAACTTAGCCTGAGCGTTAGAAACCCTGATATATATATATATATATACAGTATATATATATATATATATATGTATATGTATATATATATATATATATATATATATATATATATATATATATATATATATATATATATGTATATATATATATATATATATATATATATATATATATATATATATATATATATATATACACAATATTTTTCTGTATTTTTTAAATTATTAATTTTATTGTATTATTTCTACTATAAGACATATGATACTGAAGCATACATTCAGTGTCGACCATTAATCTGTTTGACCGTTTGTGTCGTCACCACTCAGCTGTTATTATTAAGTAAGTATTTTTATTAGCTTATCCGGACAAAGTCGCGATGAGCTATTGCCATCGTGCTTCGTCTGTCCATCCGTCCATCCATCGTCCACAATTCAGTAAAATCTCTTCTCCTCTGATTAATTCATTAGCTAGATCTAAGCATTAGCCACAGAACGTATCACTTTGTCATAAGTTTAGAACTGTGTATATTTTTCCAGTCTGGTACTAAAACCCACTTCTCCTCCCTCAATGGTCAACAGATTTGTATTCTGATTGTATGATCTTTTGAATGATTCCCTTTTGTTGATAGCATGACATCACAGCTGTGAGTCTGGAAGAGCACAGGGACGTCGCCACTGTCTTTTAATATCACAATAGGGTTAAAAAAAAAAAATCACAATGTCAGTTTTTTTGTTCAGTTTTTTTTTTCCTAATACCATGCAGCTCTAGTCCAACCCGTAGTTGCTTTGAGGTTTGTCCTCATGTGGGTGTCAGGTCTGTGTTGGTGGTGTTAGCCTAAAGCCTCGTGCTACTAATGAGACATTCAGAAAGACAGACACAGCACAGATAACATTTAAAGAGGACAGAAAAGAACAGGATTTGCCTGTGATGGGAGTGTGTGTGCTTCATTACCCCTGTATACCCTCTGTTCTGCCCACATCCACTCTTACTAAACTCCATCGTCTCTTGTTTCTTTTGCTTCTTTCTCTCCTCTGGTGCTTTCAGAATCTGCAGCTTCACCCCTCATGTCACAACTGTTTCTCTACACTTTCTTTTTTTTCCTCTCTCTCTCTCTCTCTTTCTGCTTTTCTGGGCTTGCCTAATTCTTTGGATCTTTGTCAAATTTGGGGCATCAGTGGAGGAGCTCACACAGCCTTTATTTAGCCCTCTTGGGCATCATTGCAAAGCAGAGTCTGAAACTTGAATGTTTCACTGTCTGGCTGGGAAAGGATTTTTGTTAACCTGATTTTAGTGTTTGAAATAAAGATATGCTAATGTGGTTACATCATCTAAAGGAAGGGTCCTTGTGCCTCTGGTGGGCTGACTAATGAAGTTTATCACAGACGGGGCCAAGAATTTCAATGGGAATGTCGGGGAAATGATTGTTAGTGATTGGTTTAATCCACACGATATTAGAAAAAAAACTGATATAAAGATTTTTTTTAACACTAGTGCAATATATATTGTGAAATGAACAAAATACTCTGGAGTAAATATAATAGCTGTGGTAAAATATATAGATAAATGAATAAAACTTAAATACAAATAAATAAATTAATAAAAATGAAAAGAAAATAGATTAATAAATAAATAAGACATACATTTACAAAACTAAATAAATACAATAAAAACAAATTAATAATAAAATAAATATAAATTAATAAATTAATGAATAAAACATACAAAAACAGAAATAACAAAAAATAATAAATGCATAAATAAAAAATAAAATGCAGAAACAATAAATGTAATTAAATAATATATACAAATTGATAAAAAATAATAATAAAATACACAATTTGCAGGGCCTGCAATGTAACTATTTTGCACAATAAATAAAAAAAGACAAATAAATAAAAATATCTAAATGACTAAATTAAAAAAAGACAAATCATAAAATAAATTAAATACAAATTTAAAAAAATATATATATAAAATAGATGAAAATAATAAAATATAAAATAATAAAAGTATTTGCAGGAGCAGTGACTCATACATTGCATTGCGATATCGCTGCTGAAACAACATATTGCGCTGCTATAATCTGCAGCGAGTCATAAACAGGCGGTCGTCTAGATGTGTCATCGTATGTACGAGAGAGAGAGAGAGAGAGAGAGTGAGAGAGAGAGAGAGAGAGAGATAGAGTAAGGCTAAACAGGGAAAGATAAAAGGGTTGTGAAGGTCAGGGAAATGCCACCACTCAAGACGCCACTAAAGAGTAAGTTTGGCGCTCAGGTAATGATGAGATCCTCACCCACCCACCCACTTTTTTTCCTCTGTTAACTTGGTATTTATGTGTTGCGGGGGCTGGTCTAATGTGTCCGTTTATACAGTTCTTTCCCTCTTGTACGTGTATTATAAGAAACATGGGGGTGCTTGTGTCTGTTCCTGTGTGCGTGGCTTCTGCTGTGGATGGATGTTCTCGTCCACAGCTGGTTTTAAAGGCTAATTCTTTCAGTTAGAGGGGGTTCATTGTGTTGCCTGAAGGACCCCAGTCAATCACACAGAACACTATCGATTCCAAGGCTGTGATTTAGCTCAGACTCCCTAAAGAACGCATTTACGGCGCTTTTTGCATGTGTGGACTTGTTGTTGTTGTCTATACCTGAGACCTGATGATAGATGAGATAGAAACACACACACACACACACACACACACTGGTTTCCATATCTTGTGAGGACCAAGTTTGTAATTATCACTTGTAGGTAAAGTTTGGTAGTGACCATAAACACTTCTTAAAACTAAATAAATTCATTAATTTAAAATGTGAATAAATAAACAAGTAAATACAATTAAAATAAATCAAATAAATTTTTTTTTTTTAATGATTGAATGAATGAATGAATAACAAAAATCTAAACACATCTTCAAACTTTTGAAAAATACATGTTTGTTCTTGCACGCATGTCCCTCATGCTTCATGGGGACTTCAGAGGGTGACATCATTTCCATAGAGTTGTATACTTCACACAGATTTATATTTTATTTGTGAGGACCTGAATTTTGGTCTCAATGGTGTGACTGTGTGAAGAGATAAATGTCCCCATAAAGATAGGAATACAAACACACAGACAGAGTGTCTGTCCCAGTGTTTTTACAGCCGCAGAAACAGACCCCCCAGACTCACATTAAAACCTTGATATATCACCAGCCCATGGTTCCAAGCTGACGTGTAGGGAAGGTGACAGCTACTGTGCCCCTGCAGGAGCCTCACATCCACAAACAAATCCCCACTCAATTTCCATCTCACTCTAAAGACACATAGCTCAGTGGTTTTTTTTGGCTTTTTTCTTTCTTTATTTTATTTTTGTGCCATTACTCAGAAGGCAGGTGTCTTATTGTGCCAAACTTTTGTGCCGTTGTCTTCAGTCTACAGACCAGTTCCACTAAAGACCGTACGTTATTTAAATGTTAAATATCACACTTGCTTTTCTTTTATTAACTCGCAGTAGTTGTTCAAAATCTATTTTTATTGGATTTTTTTTGGAGTCTGTGTAATAATATAATATAATATAATATAATATAATATAATATAATATAATATAATACTGTAATAATGTGTTTGTCCATTTGAGTTAAAAACACATTTATGTTTTTGTTTAAGTCATTTGTTGCTGAAATAATCTGTAACTTCTTTCTGAACTGAATGTGTTGATCTCTCTCTCTCTCTCTCTCTCTCTCTCTCTCTCTCTCTCTCTCTCTCTCTCTCTCTCTCTCTCTCTCTCTCTTCACCATCACTCCTTGTTGTTTTTTCTGGGCATGTGGCCAAACTATCGTCCATATGGACATGCACATGTCTGCACCCAATAACCTGTTATCTCCTCTCCTCTTCTCTACTCTCCTCCCTTCTCATCATTTCTACTCATTTCTCCTTGTCCCGCCTCTCCTCATCTTTCCTCTCC
Organism: Siphamia tubifer; assembly: GCA_020466265.1. Lineage (NCBI taxonomy): Eukaryota > Metazoa > Chordata > Actinopteri > Kurtiformes > Apogonidae > Siphamia > Siphamia tubifer. The sequence goes on along the minus strand of CM035802.1, from coordinate 36,221,074 downwards.
TCATTTCTCCTCTCTCGTCTCCTTACCTCCTCTCCTCTCCCCTCCTTCCTTTCCTCATCTCTCCTCTCCTGTCCCCTCCTTCCTCTCTTTCCTCTCCTTCCTCTCCTCTCCTCTCGTCTTGTCTCCTATCATCTCCTCTCCTTCCTCTGCTCTCTCGTCTCCTTACCTCATCATCTCTCCTCTCCTCATCTCTCCCCTCCTTCCTCTCCTCTCCTCTCATTTCGTCTCATCTCCTCTCCTCTCCTCCCCCATCCTTCCTCTCCTCTCCTCATCTCTCATCTCCTTACCTCCTCCTCTCTCCTCTCTCGTCTCCTTGTCTCTCCTTACCTCCTCCTCTCTCCTCTCTCGTCTCCTTGTCTCTCCTTACCTCCTCCTCTCTCCTGCCCCCCCCCCCCTCCCCCACCTCCTCTCTTTCTCCTTCAGACCTCACCCAGCGTGTCCATGACCACGTCCTAAGTTATATCCTCTGTCCTTACTTTCCCGCCCTAGCTCCCTCCTCCCCTGGTGTGGACTCCGCCCCTTTGCAGCGTACAGGAAGTCACGGTACAGGGACGGGAAATTACAGCCGCGGGGGCACCAACAATTACGCCACCGTGGGTCCGGGCTACACCTCAAGCGGCGGAGGCGGAGACGTGTACGGCTCAGACCCGTACGTGGCGGACCCGTACCGCACCCTGCAGTACTGTCCTTCTGTGGTGGAATCACCCTACAGCAAATCTGGACCAGCTCTGCCGCCTGAAGGAAGCCTGCAGCGCTCGCCTTCTATCGACTCCATTCAGAAAGACCCCAGGTAAGATTAAAACATATAAAGGCTGTTTGGGTCCATGTGTGTGTGTCGGACCACTGATGTGATTGTTTGGAGGTTCGTTTGTTTATGGAGCGATCACTGGGACAACGTTAAGTATATTCACAGGAAAGTATTCTGTGCATATTTGGGGTATGCATGTGTTTTTGGTTGTAGTTGAGCATGAAATAAATACTGTTGTTTCTCAATTTATGAAAAAGACTCAGTTAATGAATAATCAAAGTAACTAAAAACCTTTACGTCAATTTTTCAAACGAAAATTCAATTTACGAAACCGAAACTGGAACTCCTCAGACGTAAATACACATTGTATGTAGCAACCCATTAGCTATGAGGGAGCTACCCATGATGCTTTTGGTGACCTTTGACCCTAAATTCATGACAGTTACTGCTGTTTGGTGAGTTTTTCCCAGTGTGTTCATTTAAACTTATTCGTTATTCATCAGCGATTCTGGTGTGAATGAAAAGAAGAAGCGACTGCATAGAAGTGAAACAGGAGATGATTAAAAAAAAGGAGGAGGAGCCATCATTCCATCACGATCAATAATATATATGCTGGCAAAATTTCGTTAACTTTCCGAATATGTGGGGAAAAAAACATCCCGAAAAAATGTTCAGGAGTCGTGCTATCACCCAATATGACGACGTACGCCCTGCACATTTAAGGAAGATTATGAAAAGTGGTCAAAGACAATCGTCTTTGGGTCAATATTTCACCAAACGTTCGTCAACAAACATTGTCCTAATGTCTATTATGTGTAATTACAGCCAAGACATAAACATTTGGAAAGTTTCCCAAACAGCTCCTTGACTTTTAATGTCACAACATGTTGAGCCGCATTTTTTAATAAACGTCCAAAATGTAATAACTTTTTAATTTCATTTTGTAATAAACTGCCACATTTTGTAATAAATTTTGATGCATTATGTAATAATTGATGACATTTTGCAGCAGCAGGTGCTTTGTTGGTGTGACATTAAAACTGAAGCAGCTGTTTGGTTTGGCTGTAATTAAACATATTAGACATGAGGAGAATTTGAAACTACATAAATATTTTGGAAATAGAAATGTTGTTGTTTGTTTAACCTTTTGCGGCAATTTCATATTTGTTTAAAATGAATGTTAGTGGATAAATGATCTGTAAACAAGCAGAAGACACTTAAACCCACGATGGTTTTCTGGTAAATTCCACCTAAAATGCCCAAATTAAAGTAAAATACAATTAACAAACAAATTATGCTTCATAATTGTTATTACATAATGCACCATGTTATTACATTTTATAGAGAATAAAAAAGTTGCAAGTTTATTTTGTAATTTTTTAAAAATATAATTCTACTTATTACATAATGAGAAAACATTTATTACAAAATAAAATGAATAAGTTATTACATTTTGGACGTTTATTCTTCTTTTTTACTGTTTGCAACAGTCGACCTGTGGTTGTTTCCCCACTGATAGATTTAAAACAAAGCAACAACAACGAAAAAAAAACTTAACATTAACAATGATCGTCGTTGGTTTTTCAAAACTAACAAAACAAAAACAACTCATCCTGCTAAAAATCAATTGACTGTCATTTTCTACTATCTTTCTACACAGACATTAACACAAATAACCCACCTCGTCTTTTCAGTTCAGTCGAAAATATTTGCTCTTCCTCATATCGTAATGGCCGACATTTATTGATCGGCCATAACAGAGAAGTGAAGTGGAAATAATATTGATTATTTTATTACAATGGAATTTTTCACTGAGTTGAAAGAGTTTCTTTATCTGAATGTTGTCCTGGTTAAATAAAGATTCAATAACAAATCTATCTTTACATATTACACACACACACACACACACACACACACACACTCCTTTACATGCTTCATGGGGACCAGGTTTGTAATCATCAGTTGTAGATTATGTTGGTATTGGGTCGTGAGTGTAAACACATGTTTCACATTATTTTATTTATTTATTCATTTATTAATATTTTTTTTCATTTAAAAAAGTATATTAAATATATTTTAAAATAATGAAATTACATTATGAATAATCTTTAAATTAAAATAAAAAGTAAACAAAATAAAAATAAATAAGAATAAAAATAAAAAAATGGAAAAAGTAAACTTTTTTTTCAAATAAAGAAATACAAATTTGCTGTAAAATATAAAAAAGAGAAAACAAATGAAATAGTAAAATTAAACCAAAACCTATTTTAAATTATTATGATAATAATGACAAAAATTAAATCAATCGAAAACAAAAAAAAATGTAAACACATCTTGAAACCATGTGTTCTTAGCGGACATAATTTGCATACATTTATATATTTATATATATTTATATCATGTGACTGTGTACACATATCAATGTCGCCATAAAGATATGAACACACACACACACACACACACACACACACACACACACACACACACACACACACACACACACACACACACACACACACTTGTTTCCATGTTTCATGAGGACCAAGTTTGGAATCATCACTTGTAAAGTATCTATAGGGTAGTGAGTGTATTTTATCAAATAAAAATCATTTCAATAAATATTAAATGCATAAATAAATTACTTGTATTATATTATAACTTTCTAAACCTCTGTTCTCATTCTAATGAAATAATCTAACTTTCAGTGTTGAGGATGTCACAGTTGTTGTATGTTGTCGTTGTTAGTTTAGAACATAATAAAACCTCCATCTCATCCTATTGTCACTTCATGCCCTCCGTCTACATTTGGCGTCTCATCCAAATCACAGCGAACACTTTGTCTCAGCCTTAAGCATGTTGTACTGTAACTACTATACAGATGTTAAAATAAAATAATGATAGGCTGATGAAGTGTTTTGTTGTTTGTGAATGATCACAGATGGCAGATGTGTTCTGTCCTGTGGCTAACATTAGGTTTATCTAGTTCAGTTGTTGACTCAAAAATATAGAATCACAGAGATTTTTGGGGAATGAATGTGATCTTCACTTCTGATTAATTATTATCTGTGACTTTTTGTTTGGATTTTTTTTTTTAAACCACTTTGACTTTTGACAATTATGTCATTGGTAATTAAGTCAAACATTATCTACATTTGTTGTGCAACTATTAGATTTATATATATATATATATATATATATATATATATATATATATATATATATAGAGAGAGAGAGAGAGAGAGAGAGAGAGAGAGAGAGAGAGAGAGAGAGAGAGAGAGAGAGAGAGAGAGATAGATAGATATACATAGATAAATATAGATAGATTTTTTTATTCGTGATAACATTATTTTACAGTATCACTTTATGTTCAATAAGGTGAAAAAATATTTTGTATCAGCTTATTATTATTTTATGCCCCCCCCTTTTCTGTAACATGACTGGTTTGTTTTTAATGATATAAAAAACCACACAAACCAAGCCTATTAATTTTTTCTACATTGATGAGAAATTCTTAGAATTTAAATTCTACAATGAATTTAAATGATACAAAAATGTGCAAAAAAACTGTGATTAATCACAAGTTAACTATTGTATTTATGTGATTAATTATGATTAAATTATTGACGGCACAAATATATATATATATATATATATATATATATATATATATATATATATATATATAAAATACAAATGTATTGTAAATAACAGGTGTGTAGTTTTGTTCCTGTACTAGTCTTAGATTTTCTAGTTTCAGTGTCATCATTAGACAGGAGTTAAAACTAAAAACATAACCGTACTCCAGTAGATTCAGGCTTGTACACATATGTGTAATGAAAATAGAGAACTAAAATAAAAGACAATTGCACACCAGTTGCATTGAAAGCTCCATTTCATCCTCCTTGTGTCACGCTGTGTGTAAAGAGTCAGACTGAGCTGTGATCACTGACGTCCTCTTATCTCTGCAATTAAGCAAAGCTCACTCTCCCCTCTTCATTTATATTTGTGTATATATATATATGTATATGTTCATAGGACTCTTGATGTATAATTCTTTTAATTACAGACTTGCATGGATCAAGTCTCAGAAGCAGCTGTCAGTCAGTCAGTCATTAGAGAGAAAAGAACATTGGAAAAGAATGGAACAGATTAATGAACAAATGAAGGAGGTATAATAGGTGGAGGGATAAACCTTTTAACCATGTGATGCATGAATTATGAGAACCTTAGTCAAGATTTTTTTTTTCCTCAGTGTTTTTATTCATTTTTAGGAATGGAAAAAAAAAACCTGTTATTGAAATATTTTTAATGAACCTATTTATTATGGAGTTACAAAAATGTCCAGTCATCTGGAAAATATGTGTTTAAGCTTTGAAGAAAAGAAGCGTGTATTTAAAAGAACACTATGAAATAAAGACATTAAGAAACTGTTAATTACAGTCTAATAATAACAAACAAGCAGGTATAAAGAACAGGGAGTTACAGTAATGATATGAACTAAAACAACTGAACCTACACTGTAAAACTCAATAAGTTAACATTTAGATGCTTATTAAAATATACTTAAATTAAAAGGCTACAAGCTGTGGTGCAGATATGTCCTCCCAGGTGGACACGTCTGACGGTAGTTATTGTTTTTTTCACAACCTACTGTAATAATTTAAACTAACTAAGTGATTCTGATAAATGAAGAACCACTCATAAACACAACCATGTGATCATTAGAAGTCATATTTAACCGTCATATTTAATCATTATTTATTTGGTTTGTTCAGACAAATAAGCAGGAGTTTATTTTGGAGGGACAAAGGTGTAGTCTATATATATATATATTCACAACTGAATACATTGAAATATTCTGAACCTTCAATGTTTACAGTGTATGAAAATAAAACTGTAGAAGAACAGTCCACTGTAGTGACCAGTATTAAGCAGGTGTCAGATGAACATACAGTCGTTTGGTTTGCATGGTTACAAAGATATGATGAGGTCATGATGTTTTGTTTTTAATTGTATAAATCATGTGTTGAATTATTAGATTTAAAACCAAAATCTAATTAGAATTCCCACTGTAAAAAAAAAACAACAAAACAAAACCCATAGAGGTTTTTCTTCAACCCCCCACCCCCACCCACACCTCCACCTCCATATTTGTCTTTTTTATTTCCCACCCTTCACACTAAGTTCGTAAAGTCAATGCTGTTTTTATTCTCTGTGATATATTATCATTACTTTGGTGTTTGTTCTTATTGAATTCTTAATGAACTCTGAAGAAGAACAAAAGCAGAACTATATATATTTATTTATTTTCCATAAGCTGTTTCTGTACTGGCCCAAAAGCTCTTGCTGGAAGTGGAGAAATTTAAGAAAAGAAGGGAATACAAAGTGAGAATCATACACCAAGATATGACCTGCAGTGTCTTATACAGTACACACACACACACACACACACACACACACATTCACTTCACACTTGCACACACTTATACTAGCAATAATTAGGAGAGATTCTCATGTATTGACTTTATTTGGACATTTTACAAACTTTCAATATTGGCAGATGTTGGCATCAATAATAACCAACAGCTAATTATAGATTTCAGAAGTTTTAGAGGAAAAAAAGTAGCATAAAAGGTTAAAGGTCACTCCCACTTAGATGTCTTTTGCCAATTATTTTATCAGTTTCTACATGTATTTATTATTAAATTTGTCTTAGATATTCAGTTCAACAGTCATCTGGTTCCTTATATGGTGAAACAGTTCATTTCAGACATACTATGTAATAAATTTTTATTTATTCATGAATAAATTAATCAGCTGTAAGCTTCTTCTGCTTCAACATGTCCATACTATATAGTATGTGACTTTGAAAATCCACTGTCAGGTGACCTCTACGTTTAACAGTATGACATTCACAGTGTTTTTAGGTAACACTTTACATTATGAATCATTAATAATGTGGTAATTCTATGGTAATTTGACATTATAAGAACTGTGCCTGTTGTTCCACCTGTGCCTGTATGCTAACATAGCTGCTAATGCTAGCTAAGTCCGCTAGGTTGATATGTAGGCTACTAGCTAACTTGAACAGGCTGGAAAACCATTATTGGTTACCATGGTTACTGTCTACTTGTCCTTTGTTTAAGGACAAACTGTATATTTTACAGACATGTTTCCATGTGTTTCAGATGTTTCAGTGTTCTAAGGCAGAATACAAACACAATTATTCTGCCTCAGTAGAAACATGACTTTATAGCATCTGTACTTTGGAGAAACTTTTCCGTAAAGAGTATAAAGTACAGATATTTATATAAATGTAAAGAGTATAAAGTACAAATATTTATATAAATGTAAAGAGTATAAAGTACATATATTTATATAAATGTAAAGAGTATAAAGTACAGATATTTATATAAATGTAAAGAGTATAAAGTACAAATATTTATTTAAATGTAAAGAGTATAAAGTACAAATATTTATATAAATGTAAAGAGTACAAAGTACAGATATTTATATAAATGTAAAGAGTATAAAGTACATATATTTATATAAATGTAAAGAGTATAAAGTACAGATATTTATACAAAAATGTAGGGAGTAAAAATAAAAAGTTGCCAGAAAAATAAATACTCAAGTAAAGTACAGATACCTAAAACATACACTTAAGTACAGTAATGAAGTACTTTTACTCATTTACTGTTTATTTCTAAGTACATATGAGTGTGAGGAGGTGACGTTTATTTACTGTTTTTTATACACATCTGTCTTTCTACATTTACCCACAGTACATCTTATTTTACCGTCTTATTTTTTTCAGAGAACAAACTTTAATGTCTGTCTCTACGCATTTCATTTGTGAGAAGTCTTTTATTTTAAGGACACCCTGCTGAGTTCAATAAAACCTATTTAATTAAAAGTTGGAAAGTTTTTCATAATGGCTTTTAAACTTCAGCTTCACAAGTTGGAGAATGAAAGTGAGAGAACGTTCTATACGCTTTATCATCTTACCGACCGTGAACCTAAATGCCTTAAACTAAATAAGAAAACACTGACTGTTGAATGCAATTATAATCTGGACAAAAAATAACATATATACTGTCAGTCTTTGAACCATTCAGTGTTAAATCAGGGTAAATGCTGTGTTTATGTGAGTTTATTTTTTTTTTACTTTCTTTAACCTTGAATGTTTTTCATTTTTATTTACTTATTAATTTCAACTAAGTGTGCTGACCCTGGACACACTGGAGAGATTTGATCTCTTTGAATAGTTTGTGAGTGTGTTTTTGTTTTGTTTTTTTTCTTTCCCCTTGGAGGAGATTAGAATTAAAGGTAGAAGTATGGATGTTTATTCTGCTGCCTCCATGACCTTGACCTGAATAAACAGCAAAAGATGAATAGATCAATGCAGGGATCCTGAAAGAATGTCCAAAATAGGAAATAGAAACACTACCTTTATTTATTAACCACATGTGTAGAATTATCTGATGTTGATTTTCTCTGTTACTATTGTGTTAGGAAACTTAATTTAAGCATCTTTGAGTGTCCAAAAAAACACTATATAAGTTGTTATTATTATTATTATTATTATTATTATTATTATTATTATTATTATTATGGGGTGGTTTTACTGGTTCATCCCACTTCAGATCAAATTTATTTGAACGTGATCCCTGGACTAAAATGAGTTTGACACCCCTGATATAATTTTTTTTATGCTTTTTTTTTTTAAATGACCCTTGGAGTTTAAGTCCGTGCTCCAAAGACTGGTCAGTACAGATTGAGATGACCCCAGGCTCTGTTGGGGTTATGATAAATTAGAGTACGAAAAAAACAGAGAAGTCGACACCTCTGTATGGAAATACCACAAAAGCAGAGAAGACACAGACCAGTGTTGTCTGTCTGTCTGTCTGTCTGTCTGTCTGTCTACATCACTGATGCCCCAGACCTTATCAGACTAAATACATGTGACTTCTGTAACTATAATCTTATGCTAAAATGAGATGTAATATTGTAACTAATTGTAAAGTATAGTTGTGATTAAAATAAAGAAAAGTTCATCTTAACCAGGTCATAGATTTGAATTCATTATGCTTAGTATATTTTTGACTATTACAGTATATAGTACAGTGCTCTTTGCTCTGCTTGGTTTGTTTTATTCTTTGTTGTGCAGTGAAATACCTTTGAATTTCTTAAGCTGCTGTAGGAACCAGTATGATGTGCTGCTCTACCTGCTGTCATTGAATTAGCGCTACGTGTTACATTTCACTTTTGTCATGAGGTTAAATGGCTTCCTACTCTAACTTCACTCTCTCCTGCTGTAATTGGATATAGCTGAGCTAACGTGAAGAGCTAAATGAGTTAGTGGCTATTAGAGACAAGAAACACTTGAACAAGGGCAGAGGTGTGTGTGTGTGTGTGTGTGTGTGTGTGTGTGTGTACATGTATTCCTATCTCTATGAGGACATTTATATGTTTACACAGTCATGCTATTGGCACCAAAATTCAGGTTCCCACAAGGGTTAACTCTTGTGTAATGTACATATTCTTGTTTGTCAGCCAGTGTTTCTGGGTAAATATGACTACACAAAGGTAAAGGTAGTGTTCTATATATATATACGTATATACTGAACAATGAACACCACCTTTACCTTTGTGTAGTCATATTTCTAGGTTATTATTTCAAACTTACTGATTAAATATAAATATAGGTCCCCAATAGTAAAATATCAATACTGTGAAGTATGCAAATTTATGCAAATTATGTCACCTCTAAACATTGTTGTTGTTTTTTAAGTCCCCATAAAGCATGAGGGAAACAGGTGCAAAATGAAACATATATTTTCAAAGGTTTGAAGATGTGCTAACTTTTTTATAATAATAATAATAGTAATAATAATATTAATGGCTGAGCGGTTACCTCCCAGACCGTGCAGGCCTTTCTGTGTTTAGTTTCCATGTTTCTCTCCCTGTGTCTGGATGGGTTTCCTCCGGCTGCTCCACTTTTCCCCATCACCCATAAACATGTTTGTTGGGGTCAAACCCCCCATCCACGTAACTGACCATGACATGGGTCCACCCATGGCTGCCCACTGCTCCTTAGAAGGAGGGGTCAAATGCAGAGGACACATTGTGTTGTAGAATTATATGATGACAATAATTCTAATCATTATTTTTAATAAAGAAATTTAAATAAAGGAAAGATGTGCTCACTACTTAATGTTTACTTTACTTACAAGTGATGATTACAAACCTAGTCCTTATGAGATGTGGAAACCTGTGTGTGTGTGTGTGTGTGTGTGTGTGTAAAGAAAGAACAAGTTGTATCCTTAGACTGGGTTTATCATTCTGTTTTTTCCACAAAAGTCAGATGTACAGAACATCTAACATGTATTATAGTTTTTCTTCTTTGAGTGTGTGTGTGCGTGTGTGTGTGTGTGTGTGTGTGTGTGTGTGTGTGTGTGTGTGTGTGTGCGTGTGTGTGTGTGTGCGACAGTCAGTGACAGAGAGGCTGTTGCAGTAGAATGAACACAATACATTAGAGGTGAAGACAGTGACACGAAGAGAAAACTCAATAACCACTAATGGATGAGAATAAAAGGAGAAGAAGAGGGAGATAAGGTGGGGGAGGGGGGAGGGGCTAAAGAGAGGAAGATAGACTGGAGAATAAGGTCTGAAGTAGGACTGCATGATATTAGAAAAAAATGACAATGTTTTTTTTATAAACCCTGCGATATGAAAAAAAATGGTCAGGAGTAAATAAGAGCCGCGGTGACGACGCTAACGTCAAACAGATGAGACACTGAACACAGGTGTCAGTGTCAGGCTTTTTATAGCCCAAATAATTAAATACAATTAATATTAGAAAAATAAATACATAAAATTAAATAAAAATAAATTCATTAAAAAAATTTAAATATCAATTATATATATATATAAATATATTTATATATAAATTGTCATCCACAAACCTCCATACACAGTAAAAGTAGAGAAGGTAAACAACAATAGTGAGAGAAAATAAAAAGGAACAAATAAAAGAGATTGGGAAAAGCTTAAGTGAGGGAGGGAAGCACAGTGAGGTATTTGTTTAGGGAATAAGGGAGAAGTGGAACAAAAGGGGGATCGAAAAGGAGAGAGAGAGAGAGAGAGAGAGAGAGAGAGAGAGAGAGAGAGAGACAAAGACACACACATTAGCAGAGGGGGTTGGAGAGCGAGGGGCTAGGGCTGCGGGGGGGGCAACAGTTATTGTTTCAAAGCTTAGCAGAGGAGGCAATAAATAGGTTGAAAATCATCATAAAGGGGGAGTTAAGTGTAAGAGCAGAAAGTTTTAACAGTGGGATGATAAAGAAAAGAAGGTTTGGTTTGAAAATAATCAAATATTCAATGAAGATTCTCTACATTTGAGATATGGCCAAAGATGAAGAGACCCCCCCCCCCCCTCAACTTTTGTCAACACCTTAATTAATGAGGGATGTGGGGGTTGGTCAACTGTGTGGGGTGCTGCGATGATGATGATGAAGATGAAGATGAAGAACAACCTTATTAAGTCCTTACTGATACTTATTATGTGACCTTATTATAAAGCGTTACCTTAATCACTCATCTACTCATATATTATGTTAGAATTCTTCTGCAATAAATAAGTACATTTTTTAAAATTTTCATCAAATATTTAACATGTGATCTTAGAAATACCTTCACTGTTTACTGTCTTTTAGTGTCCAGAAAAGTGCTATACAAATAAAATGTATACTACTACTACTACTACTACTACTACTACTACTACTACTACTACTACTACTACTACTACTAATACTAATACTAATACTAATACTAATACTAATACTAATACTAATAATAATAATAATAATAATAATAATAATAATTTATTATTATTATTATTATTATTATTATTATTATTATTAGGGCTGGGACGATATGCTTTTATGCCGATTCGATTCTTTTATGATTTTTTAGGTGCCGATTTGATTTAAATTGCCATTCTTCGATATTCCAGATTTTTCACTTGTCTTTTTAACACCAGACCAGGTGAAAAAGCTGAATGATGATGTTTACAGATTATATCAGGAGCCATTTTTACCCAGAAATACACCTCATATGTGAGTCAGTTCAGATTAATTCAGCAGTAATATATTTGAACCAGACTTTGGGAAGTAAACTGCTCCATTTATCTGCACACAACACAAACAGGAGCCTTTAAATGAACATAATTCATAATAAAGTCAACTCTTCCCTTCTGTTTCAAACACCACACACTTTAATTATTGTTGATTGTTTAACTATATTTATTCAGGAACAACTCATTTTCTCTTAAGTTTTCAGATATCCCAAGCTGTTGAACGCACCAGAAATGTTATGATGGTCCTGAACGCACCAAACTGTGTTTAGAATTACTGTGTTGTTGCTAATCACCCTCTTTTTTTCTCAACTCTAATTCATATCCTCCTGGTTTATTACTGTGTGTAAATGACACAAGGTCACATTAATAACAATAACAATATTATCATAGTGTGTTGTTTATCTGTGCATAAGTTAATGCTGTTTAACACTGGTGAGTTATTGAAGCTAATACGATAATAAGCTAGCTGTCATCTGTGTGACTCATACAGTCGTCTTAAAATTAATTATTTAAATATGGAAAAAAAAATCCATTTTTGAACCATAAAAATCGTAAAGCAAAAAATCCTGATACATATGTGAATCGATTTTTTTTTCTCCCACCCTTATCGTTTAAAAATACAGACTTAAAGTCAACAGAACATGTACATCATGTGTAGGTAAAGCTAGAAAACGCAGTCTCTTCGTGGCCTCATTATTTGCAGATCGTGTACAGTGGAGCTGTTGACAGGAATGTTCTATTTGCAGATACCTTTATATGATGTGATCTGGTGTGGCATGTCATTGTCAGCAGTTGTTGGCTCATACTCTGAGCACATCACACTATTTATAGAGAATCTGTGGTGGTGGTGGTGGGTGTGTGTGTGTGTGGGGGGGGGTCTGTGTACATTTGTGCATATGTGTATGTCTGTGAATGAGTAATGTGTATGTGTGCATTCAAGGTTGCTTGAAAGGAATGGAAGGTGGAAGAGACGTGTGTGTGTGTGTGTGTGTGTGTGTGTGTGTGTGTGTGTGTGTGTGTGTGTGAGTGACATTTACATGAGATAGAAGAGGCCGATTGTGTGTCTCACACACACTCTAAAGGACAATGATGTGTCAGCATCTGTGTGTGTTTGTGTATTAACATAGAACTCCAAATGATTATGCATCCATTTCCAACTGGACATTGTTTTGTATTTCTATATTATTACAAATAAAATAAATGAATGAAAATAAAGGGATGAATAAATTATCAATAAATAGAAAGACACATAAATAAAAGAATATAATAACAAATAAATTAAAAAAATGTTCTCTCTCTCTCTCAACACAAAATACACAAAAAATATATATAAATAAAGAATAAAGAATACATAAAGAGTAAATAAATACACATAATACATTTCAATAAAGGAATAAAAAAAAATATTAATTAATGAAATAAAAAAATATACAAATAAAAAAAATTAATAAATAAATACATTTTTAAAAAAGTAATCAAAAATTAAATAAAAATAATTGCAGGACCTGCGATGTGACTATTGCACATGCATACATTGTGATGTCGATGCTTAAACAATATATTGTGCAGCTCTATTAGAATAGAATAGAATACAGTAGAATAGAATATAAGTACTTTATTGATATTTGGATAATTGGGAATATTCTTGGCGACAACAGCATCATTCAACAACAGTCAAACATATATGTGGTTAAACATATGGCAAAGAAAAAGAAAGCTTCCAGTGCATTCCCTCCATGGACTGTGTGTGTGTGTGTGTGTGTGTGTGTGTGTGTGTGTGTTGAACACATATGGTTTATGTATGACTCCAGCAGCAGGTTTCTACTTTACATGGAAATGGAGGCAGTGGCAGCCCATGTATAAGGTCTTGACCACAGGACTATATTCACATAGGAGATCTAATCCTGTCTTAAGTAAAGGTAATACAAGCTCACAGAAGCAATACTTGTTTTACCATACTGTGCCTGGGGACGTCTACTGTGTAAACTGGAAACACATTATGTTTCCTTGGCGTTTACTCCAAGTGGCTCCCTGCTCAAGTACGTATTCAGCTGTGGCCACTGAACAACTCCCACAGACAGAATTTAATACTCTGGACACCGCACACTACTATTATCTTGCAAATTATATATTGCGCTTATATCAGTAGTGCCTTCAGTATCATACATATTACACTAAAGCTACACACTATACTGTTGGAGCATCAGCATCGCAACGTACAGGTGCGAAATAGTCACATCGCAGGTCCTGCAATTAGTATTTTTTAATTATTTGTATATATTTTAATTTCTTGGATTTAATTTTGTACATTTATTGAGTTAATAGAATTCATTATTTTGTTAATTTTGTAATTATTTATTGAAGAACGCTCTATCGCCACTACACATGGGCTATTTTCCTGTAGGTTCTCAGTATTTTGGAGCCCCTTGGTTAAGTTATACAGTGATATAAAGTTATTTTCATTTCAACTAACTAGACAATATTTAACTTGAACCATAGAAAATCCAGCAGAACAGCTTTTTCATCTGTTCTCTAAAGCAGGGGTGTTAAAGGTCAGTCCTGGAAGGCCAGTGTCCTGCGTGTTTGAGACCAGGGGTGCTCAGTCCTGGTCCTCGACAGCTACTATCCTGCATGTTTTAGATGCTCTGCAGAAGCCGTCATTGACTCTTCCAGGTGTGTTGGAGGAGGGAAACATCTAAAACATGCAGGATAGTAGCTGTCGAGGACCAGGTTTGAGCACCACTGTTTTAGATGTTAGATGTTAGATGTAGTCTACTGTGATTTTTACCTTTCTGCTAAATGCAACCTCGACCTTTGACCTTTTGCAATATTGATAATTTCATTCTACTGTATGTATATATGCATCAGTGCTTGTACTTGATTAAGTTATAGCGTGATACGTCTGTTTGACACACACTAACAGTGTTACACAAGTTAATTTTGCGTCATGTCACCTTTGACCTCCAGAGATCTCAAAAACTATTGGTCGTAGGTGATATTGTATAAATCATCATTGTGTATCGTTTGGTACTAAAATCTGAAAGTTCTGTGACCCTCTGTTTTTGAGTTCTAACCGATAATGTGATTTTGACCTTTTAGTTAATTGTGACTTTGACCTTTGACCTTTACTGAAATGGATCATTGCATCTGATGCACATTAGCTATATATATATATATATATATATATATATATATATATATATATATATATATATATATATATATATATATATGCCCATGTAATTTCCTGGTGATATCTCAAGTATTCATTGAGTTATAGCATGATATGTCTCTGTGGACACACACACACACACACACACACACACACACACGGTGGTTAAAATAATCTCAGATAGTGATTCATTCATTCATTATCTGAACCAGCTTTATCCTCACTAGGGTCGCAGGGGTCACTGGGGGCCTAATCCAGCTACAATGGGTGAAGGCGGGGTACACCCTGTATGAGACGCCAGTTCATCTCAGGGCTGAACATATATAGACAAACAATCACTCTCACATTCACACCTATGGACAATTTTAGATTAACCAATTAACCTATCAGTGCATGTGTTTGGATGGTGGGAGGAAAAGCCCGGTGAAAACCCAAGCGGACACGGGGAGGACATGCAAACTCCACACAGAAAGGTCTGGTACAGGATTCGAACCAGGGTCCTTCTTGCTGTGAGGCACGAGTGCTAACCACTGCACCACCGTGCTAACCACTGCACCACCGTGCTAACCACTGCACCACCGTGCTAACCACTGCACCACCGTGCTAACCACTGCACCACCGTGCTAACCACTGCACCACCGTGCTAACCACTGCACCACCGTGCTAACCACTGCACCACCGTGCTAACCACTGCACCACCGTGCTAACCACTGCACCACCGTGCCGCCCAGATAGTGATTAATTAATTAATTTTCTTAACTAGCATGTGATGTATTTGACTTATTCCATATTTTTATTGTTATTGTAGTTAAGTTGAGAATCCTTGGACATATTGATATAAAAAACACTGAATGTGTTTTTTTTTTTTTTTTTCTACCAAATGTGAACAATTGATTTGCTATGTCGCTGGATTATTGTGTCTTTAGCTGACTTACAGAAATGCTTCACACGATCTGTCCCACAGCCCGGGCAGGAACATAACAGCATAAATAAGAAACAGGCCAGAAGAACATAGTGACTGATAAGACTCAAGTCTGCAGTAAACGAGGACACCTGCGTCATCGTTTCTGATTGTCTGCATTTGTGTTCATCCAGACTCGACACAATCACAGAGTTTACAAACAGGCCAAGCATTGTCTGCAGAAGTCTGTAGTTATGGGATTCCTAAAATGCTGGAGTAAGTGTTAAAGGAAGATTTAAACACAGCAAAAGTTTTTTCTAAAAGATATTGGTGCGAACAGAACTTTATTATTTAAAAGTTAATGAGTTGTGGTTTTTTTTGGGGGGGGGGTTTGTGTATATGTGATGAAACGCTGCATGATAATTAAAGTACACCCAGGGTACACGTCTGAAATAGAGCTGTGTTTGTGTTCACAGTAAGAATTATACTGTGTTCCAATATTCTGTACTTAACGGAGGGCGTCCCGTTTCCAATCACGGTGAAGTTAAGTGTACTACTGTAAGTACCCAGATGACACCCTCAAAATCTGTGGAGTTACTGTACACTTGTGTTGTACAGTACTGCATGAATTAAAAACATGGCGGATGAATTCATTACAGAGGAGGAAGTTAACATTCGGCTACTTTCCAATAATGTGACACATAAATGGTTTTACACACCAGTATATTTTCAGCCAAAACAAGGACATGTTGACGTCAGCAACAACACATTCTCCAGAGGAACTGGATATTCATATCCAAGAAGAACACCATAAAAAATAGCTTCTATTTTGGTACAATTTTTTTTTTTTTTTTACGGTTTCTGCCGCAATTTCCGGTAAGGACAGGCAGAACCAGACCCAGTATTGGAATTGGAACAGCACTTACTGTACCTCCTGAAAAATGTACACTTAGTAAGTATGTAGAGTGTACTGTGTGTAAGTATTCTGATGATAGTATGAACATTAGAACACAGTGTCTCTGTCCATGGTGCTGAACCTGTGAAACCCAAATGCTGAACTCTGTGTCTCTGTCCTTAGTGCTGAAATCTCTCCATTTCAATTACATTTAAAGAGCTTCACTGGCATGGAAAACTAACATTTACATTACCAAAGCAGTTGTGCAGAAATAAAACAAAACCAACCAAACAATAATATTAGAAAAATAAGAAAAAAAATAAGGAGAAAGGTTAAATAATACAACAAAACTAGTGTCATTTCTATTTTCTGTCAGACTTACAGTGTATACATGTGCATGTTTGCATAGACAAAATATTTTTTACTGTTTGAGTTTCTCCCCTGACTATGAAGCACCACTAGACCCATACATGGAATGAATGGGGATAGGGAAGATTTATTGTCAGTCAAGTCAGAGACAGAATGAAAATAGATCCTGGGGACCTTTATTTGCCATGTAAAGTAAATAAATATGTAATAAATATTACATTTTAATTATGATAAAATGCACTAAAATCTCAGACTCATGATTACAATAATCTAAAAGAAATAAAATACCATAAAATGTATGAAATACTAATATATACTATAACCCAGAAGAGATAGAGCTACTATAAGCTAGATAACATGGCTAAGCTAGCTTATAGTAGCGCTGTCTTCTACTTCCTTGTGTGATTGTTGAAGTTAGTGTTTAAATAATACATCATTGTGGTGGACGTTAGCGTCACATTGGCTCCTCCCATGGTTCCTACTGCCATGTCAGAATGCAAACCCAAAGGTTCCATATGAACTAAAACTGATCTGTGGGAAAGCACCTAATGTTTTTTTTATTTTTATTTATTTATTTATTTAAAATAGTTTTAAAATATATATATATATATACAAGGGGACTTTCACTCTGTTATCTACCTCCAGACGATTAACATTGTTAATATAGTTTATGACATAAAGTGAACCTAAAGGAGAGGACGTGACAGAAAGGGACAGAGCCTTCACTGTCCTTTACTGTCCTCATTATCATTTTTGCAGTGTTCATGGGACACAGCGAAGGTGAAGGAGGATAGGAAAAAAAAAAGTAGGCAGCAATAAGAGAAAGATAAAGTATGATAAAAGAATAGGTCAGTAAATGGGTGACTCAGGGAGAAAGAGAGCAAGGGGGGAGGATGGGGGGAGGGGTGAGGGGGGGTAAAGGGAGTGAGGGCACAGTCACAGAGAGAGGGATTTAAAAGAAGAAGCGAAAAGAAAGGAAGAGTGAGGTACAGATAGAGGAGAGAGGACACACTCTATTGGCTCTCAGCACGGCCCAGGGGTAATTTCCTCTCCACATGAGAAATGCATGCTGGGATATGGAATCACCTCCAAGGGAGGGTAATGATGCATTGCCAGAACCTTGGCCCTGAGGCACAGCTGTGTGTATCTGTTTGTGTGTGTGTGTGTGTGTGTGTGTATATGTGTGTGTGTGTGTGAGTGTGTGTGTGTGTGTGTGTGTGTGTGTGTGTGTATATGTGTGTGTGTGTGTGAGTGTGTGTGTGTGTGTGTGTGTGTGTGTGTGTGCGCCCTGGCCATCATCCCTGCCTGTTCTGGGTAAATTGCCCATTGTAGTTATTTTCCTTTTCTGAGGTGGCCTATGTGTTTGTGTGTGTGTTTGACCTTGGGATGATAACAACCCTGCATGTCTCCCTTCTTCTCTGCTGCGCTGATCTTCACCCTGTGTCTGAGATGTGTGCAAAGAAAAAGGACGGACAAAAGACAGACAGAGAATTAAATGTGACTTAAGCCACCAATGGAGGAGAAACAATTACTGTACCGTGTTTTCCCAAAACGACAGTGTGTTTTATAATCCTTATATATGGATTAAATGTGGTTGTGCTTAGTGACTTGGTATTTTGACTTTTTATCACATAATTTTGACTTTTTATCTCATGAATTTGACTTTTTATCTCATGAATTTGACTTTTTAAAAAGTTTGATTTAGCAGAATAAGACTGTGTTTTGTTCCGTGTTACAGCTCAAAATGGTTGGGAGTTACTTTGACTGTTTAGCTTCACTTAATGCAAGTTATAGTCCAGGGCGCCTTATATATGGAAAAAAAAAAAAAAAATCAACCATTCATTGACAGTGCACCTTATACTCCAGTGTGCCTTATAGTGTGGAAAATACAGTAAATAAAAAACACTGGCCAATAGATCAGATTCACATAGTAAGAGCTCGTCCATATGGATGATATTTGGCATTAAGAGATCAGAAGAGACAGAACATGTACTATTTCACTGCTTTTATTTACGTGTGTGTGTGTGTGTGTGTGTTGACCCAATCATTCCATTATTATTTTTTTTTAATGGTAATTACTGTCACTGTCATTTCTTCAATTAATATCAAACACACACACAAAAGCGTCTACACTATAATCTATAGGGAAAAAAAATAGATGGTTTTTCATTGGCTTCATACTCAACAAAAGCGTTGCAATAGATATTCCCCACCTCTCCTCCTCCTTCCACTGCCTCCATGCCACTCTGTCTCCTGACACTGGCGGCATTTGGGAGGGATTATGGGAAAATGTCACACCAGCAGAATTACTGTATATCTCCTCTCCTTCCCACGCCTCACTTCACCTCACCCCTGCTTTTGTGTTAACTCATACTTGAGAACAACATAGCTTAACCATAACTCTATCTACTGACCTGATGAAACCACTGATTTAAACTGAGGACAAATGTGTCTGTAAATCTATCATAACATACTGTAGAATCAGCAGTCTTTATTGTTTCCTGCTTGAGGAAAACAACATGGTATTTCCAGATAAATGAATATATAACCTATTCCAGGGGTTACAAACATGCAGTCTGGGGGCCACATGCGGCCCACTGAAGGTTCCAGTGTGGCCCCTGGGAGGAATTTGTAAAGGATTTTAGCTCAGGTTCCACATACAGACCAATATTATTTAGAGTCAAATAATAGCATAATAAGAAGTTAGTAAAAATAATGACTCCTTTGTTCTGTTTGATATGTACTGTATGTCTTACACTGTTTTAAGGAATGGTTTGTGATAGGTTACTAAGGGGTCACATGACCCTGATGTCACTTTATAGGTGAAGCAATACACCTGTGTCTATTGACTAAGCCCTGAGGGAGACCCGTATGGTCCAAACATGTCAGCTTTTTATTTTAGCTTGATTTAGTCATGTGTTAATAAAGGCTTTTTAATTTACTTCCTCTTTGTTCACTGGATTTATCTTTGTTTTAAATGGACTGAACCTCTTTATCCAAGAGCACCCAATATACGACTTATTTAAGACACTGCGACCTTTTGAGCTAACAGCCATTTCTTTATTTTATATTTGATATGGCATGTTTTTAATAAACGTCCAAAATATCATAACATTTTCATTTTGTAATAAATTTTGCTGCATTTCTATTTCCAAACTATATTTGTCATTTTAAATTGTCCATGTCTAATATGTCTAATTACCAGCCAAACTATAAACCACTTGCAATGTTTCCCAAACAGCTCCTTGAGTCTTAATGCCACACCAGCAAAGCGCCCTGCTGCTGCAAAATGGAATAATAATTATTACAGAATATGGCAAAATTTATTACAAAATGAATTGAAAAAAGGGCGGCACGGTGGTCCAGTTGTTAGCACTCGTGCCTCACAGCAAGAAGGACCCTGGTTCGAATCCCGTACCAGACCTTTCTGTGTGGACTTTGCATGTCCTCCCCGTGTCTCCGGTTTCCTCCCACCATCCAAACACATGCACTGATAGGTTAATTGGTTAATCTAAAATTGGCCATAGGTGTGAATGTGAGAGTGATTGTTTGTCTATATATGTTCAGCCCTGCGATGAACTGGCGTCTCATACAGGGTGTACCCCGCCTTCACCCATTGTAGCTGGATTAGGCCCCCAGTGACCCCCGCGACCCTAGTGAAGATAAAGCGGGTTCAGATAATGAATGAATGAATGAATTGAAAAAGTTTTAACATTTTGGACGTTTATTACAAAATGCGGCTCAGTATGGCATCATGAGTTTGGATCCTTCTTGGATTCTTTGTGAGTGTGTGAAAGTGTTCCAGGTACGTAGAGAAAGGAGACAAACCCGGCCCTTGTTATGAATCTCTACTCTTTGTGCCTATAGAGAACATTTTATTTCAACGCTGGCAGAATTCAGTTACATGTATAGTACAGCGCTATCAATTTAACTGCCCTCATGGGACAGTGCTACTAAGATTTTATTTTCCCTTGGACTTCAGTGCAGTCTTGCATGAACTCAGCACAATCGACTTTAGCTTTAATTAACACCCTCCTCAGACATTAATGTCCAGCAGTCGTACATCTCGCAACCGCAGCTATCTTTTCAACCAACTGCAGATGTTAAGGTCAGTGAGTTGTATATCCTATGTGCAAGAAAAGGGATCCTGACCTTTCAGCTGAGTTGCTTGCTGGAAATCAAGCATTGAACGTCTGTTATTGAACCCAGCAGGACTTTTGTTCAGTGGGTAATGACTGCAGAACAAAGATAAATCTAAAACTGGGAGAGTGCTTCATGAGATAAGAATTATAAGTGGCAGAAACGAATGGAAAATTACATATTAAGCAGAAGGAGAAGTTTGACTAAAAGGCAGGGGTCTCAAACATGGGGCCCAAGGGCCAAATGCGGCCCCCCCAACAGTTCTAATGTGGCCCATGGGATGATTAAATGACTATATTTTGTTCTATAAAGTAAAGTACAGATATTAGTACAAAAATGTAGGGAATAAAACGTAAAAAAGGTTCCAGAAAAATGAATAGAATAGAATAGAATCATTTTATTGTCATCATACACATACACATGCATAATGCAATTTAAAAGACAACTCTGGTGGCCTAAAATTACAGAAGGAGATTAAAATAGAATAAAAGTATGATGTATAAAAACATTTACAGGAGGCAATGTAAAAAGTGCATTAGAAAACATGGTAGCATGAATAAATATATAAATATATAAACATATATATAAATATATAAATATATTGCACAGTGGTACTCAAGTAAAGTACAGATACCTAAAAAAATCTACTTAAGTTCAGTAATGAAGTACTTTTTACTGAGTTACTTTACAGCCCTGTGCTAAGGTTAAAATCATTGCAGGAGTTGTAAAAGTTCACCTGAATTCTGTCTCGGTAGCTCAGTTTGTAATCGTGATGATTTCTGATCATTTTCATCTGAGCTACCGTGTCAGTATCCACCAGCTGCAGAGCTACAAAAGCACCTGCACACTACAGTCAGCCCATAATACGTCCCCGTGGAAGTGCACTTGCTAAAATAAAGCACTTACAGCACATGCCCACACACTCACTCACACACACACACACACACACACACACACACACACACACACACACACACACACACACACACACTCACTCACACAGAAGCTCAAACCAGTATTCTGTAAATCTTCTATCTGGTATGCTAATTAAATTACCCTGGTTCACGGGTGCACTGCCAAACATGACCGCATGATGAAGCAGTAATAGCAAGGTAAAACAATTAAAAAAACGAAAGGAAAATAAAAATGTGTATACAAAGTTCATTACATCACTCACATATTTTTGAGTTTCTACTCTCATGTTGCTAAATACTTTAACCCTTTGTTGGTCAGCTCAACCGTTTGGTAGAGGTAACTTTGAACCCTGATATCTAATCTCAATTTAAGTTCTTTGACACCAAACTTCTTGGGCAGTCAATGGTATAATCAGGTTATGCTAGTATATATACCACTAAGGAAGAAGATTATAAATGTGACAATACCTCTGCTATATTTTTGGACACAAAATTGCAGGCATGTTTGATTTTTATTTTTTTTTTTTCATTTTATTAACTTTTACAGAGTCTATTTTAAATAAATAATCCTCATGTTTCAGAAATACTTTGGTATTCATGTCATAATTTTTTTTAAAACATGCTCAACCATTTCGTACTGGGTCACGAAACGCTAATGCTAATTACTAATGATACAAACACAAAGAGTTAATACATCTAATTTAAACCAAATCACAAATTATGTTGGTAAGATTATTGAATGTTTGAGTTTTAATATTTTAGTTAAATTTAGGGTCAGTCAAAAAAAGATAAATAAATCTATGTTTTATGTTATAATAGTCCCTGTGAGGTGGAAAAAGAAAAAAAAAATATGGTGATTTTTGTAGTGTGACCAACAAAGGGTTAATGTTGTGCTAAAGAAAGCCCAGGCTCCCCCTGTATCGTTCAGTAATTGTGGGAAAACTCTTTGAAACAGTCACAATCATTTTCCATGGCACAAACTTCTGGGTCTCCCACGAAGAACTAAGAAGACGTGTCTTTTTTGCACAATCCAACACTATTGAAAGTTGCCATTTTCAGCCTGTAGTTTTACTGGCTCTGAGGGTGGTGTTGATTCATGCAGTGAAAGCAGACTTTCATGCAGACAGTGGAAGAGGAGAATAATCCAGCGCCTTAACAAACCAAGTGTTCAGTTTGGTATGAAAGCACCAAACTTGGCCCATACTGTAAATAGACGGGGATATTCTGGACAATTCTAGATGTGGAGACACTCTAGAATATGTGTAGGACAGATACTGTACGATGGCCATTTTTATTCATAGTCTTAAAGGTGTCATTCCATGGTTATTTCATTAATATTACCATGTTCTCCATTGTTATAGAATATATTGTATGTTGGTTCTATTTAAAAAAACGTCCATATTGTGTTTTTTTTCCAGCCATTTTTTCAGGGTAGAAAAATGACTTGATGTTGAACAGCAGAGTTTACTGGTACTTCCTCAAACATGTTCATGACGCGGTGACGAGGCCTCTCTGATTGGCTCAGAATGCGTGAAGGAACACTCCCCCCTCCCCTCTCGCTGTCTGTATGTATTTACCTTTACCAGAGTAGCATCCCACTAGGTTTCGTACCATTGCTTGTTCTGAAAATGTGCAGTAAAAAAAACTGTCTTTTTTTCCCACAGAGCACATGAACCAGTTTGATCCGACATTTTTTTCCAGTTTGTGCTGCAGCTACTGTAGTGCCGTCTTCTATTGTAGATGCTAATGCTAATGCCACTTCATATTTGCTGCAATTTGGGGATGGGCTTAACCCCACGTTGGTGACGCTAAAGTCCATCTGATGTCAGATGGATGGGGTTTTTCTAGGTCCCTGGTTCGTCTTGTTGTTTTGTGTGAATGTGGTATGCAGCCACTGGAGGTGACAAACTACTGTCAAAGGCAGCATGTGTTGGTAAGTCTGGGTGAGCCATCACCATGGTAACGCTGGGTGAGCCATCAGATTCCAAAAGGAGGAAAGTGGAAAACTAGTTTTCAGCGGAATGACACATTTACGGGGGAAAAGTAGCATAAAAGGCTAAAAGTCACTCCCACTTAGATGTCTTTTGCCTGTTATTTTATTGATTTGTACATATATTTATTATTTAATGTGCTTTAGATATTCAGTTCAACAGTCATCTAATTCCTAATATGTTGAAACAGTTCATTTTCAGACATATGTAATACATTTTTATTAATTAATTAATAAATTAAAATGTGACTGAAAATCCACTGTCAGTATACCTCTATATTTAACAGTATAACATTCACAGTGATAACAGACTGTTTTTTAGGTAACACTTTACATTATGAATCACTAATAATGTGGTAATTCTATGGTAATTTGGATGTAATTTGTGACAAGATAATGACATTGTAAGAACTGTGCCTGTTGTTCCACTTGTGCCTGTATGCTAACATAGCTGCCAATGCTAGCTAAGTCCACTAGGTTGATATGTAGGCTACTAGCTAACTTGAACAGGCTGGCTAAACATTATTGGTTACCATGGTTACTGTCTGCTTGTCCTTTGTTTAAGCACAAACTGTATATTTTACAGACATGTTTGCATGTGTTCCAGATGTTTCAGTGTTCTAAGGCAGAATACAAACAAAATTATTCATCCTAAGTAGAAACATGACTTTCCTAGCATCTGTACTTTGGAGAAACGTTTCCTCCTTTACTTTTTAGAGCTTCACTGAATAATTATCACCTTATTAGCGATCTGTTACTTATCATAAGCAGTAACAAAGGCATTATTACCATGAAATTACATCAAAATTACCATAGAATTAGTACCTTATTAGTGATCCGTAATATAAAGCGTTACCGCTGTTTCTATAAAGATGGTCAGTAGATCTGCATCAGCCTGACTTTTCCTTTTATATATATATATATATATATATATATATATATATATATATATATATATATATATATATATATATATATATATATATATATATATATATATATTTCGGTCTGACTGAATAGACTTGGCAAAGCGAATACGGCTCAGAGAAAACATTCTGTGATGACACGTCTCTAATGGCAGCTATTGTTAAGGATGACTGCAGTAAGTTGTGCTTTTGTGGAAAAAAAAAAACACTGCTATCTCAAGGTGTCAAAATAGGTGGTTGGCTTTCCCATTATTTATTTCCATCCCTGGAAAAAACTCCCTTTTGAGATCATAAGCCCCTACTTTAAATCTGCAGAGTCAATCCAATTTTTCATTGAGTCATGATAAAATAGCTGAGACGCATTCTCGGGGTGCTGACTCAATTTAGAAACTTTCCTCCGTCACGTATCCATCCTTCCTTTTTTCCAATCTCTCCATCGTGTTTGTGCAGGTGGAGAAGCCTCAGCAGTGACTCGGCGTTGGGGGGGGTGTAGGCATTTATCCAGCTCTCTCTCAGTCTAAACACACAGCTCTCCCACACTCCCTCCTGTTATCCTTGTGCGTCTCTTCTGCTGTTCTATTTTTAATCCCTTTCCTTCTCCTCTTCTCTCTCCCTATCACTTTCTCCCCCTCTCACTGTCTAGCTTTTCCTTCCATCGGTGTCTTTTTTCAGACGCAGACTGCAAAGTGATTCTTATTGCTGCACTCAGTATATGCTGATGATTGTCTAGTGTGTGTATTTGTGTCTTTTTGTGTGTACGTTCCTCTCTGTACCTTTGGGCATGTGTGTGTTTGCTTCATAATATCAATAAAGCCTGCCCTGTCAGAACTGGCAGACGCTGCATTTTGACCGTGACAGAAGTGAAATACTAATCTTGGTACGATGACAGTGGGAAGAGAAATAGTGGAAGACGGAGAAAAAAAAAAAAAAAGGACTGGTGGTGAATTAAAGCGCAGGGCAGTGCATGTGTATAAGTCATTGGACAAGGTTAATAGTGTTATCTTAGCCTTCCTAGTCAAGGTGTGTGTGCATAATAAGTGTGTGGGTTCCCTTCCGGAAGCATAAGCACATGCTGCTTTAGACAGCGTGTGCATCCATTTGTGATGTTGTTTGTTTTCTCCCTGTGTACATTTTGTACTGTTGTGTGAGTGAGTGAATCCCTCCACTGATTTTTGTTGTGCAGAAATTCCATTTGTCAATGTCAAAGCCTGAATTTAGTAAGATTCAACCCTCATGTTTAATTAAGTTACTTCATGGTACTGCCTTATGCTGTTGAACTGAACCTGGATCAACTTCTTTATTGGACATTAACTTTGGATCTTCGTGCATGTAGATGAGGGTTGAATGGTTTTAAAAGTGTCATTCTGCTGAAAACCACTTTTCCACGCTCCTTCTGGGTCACCCCGAGTTACCAACACATGCTGTGTTTGAAAGTGGTTTGTCACCTCCACTGGCTGCATACCGCATTCAGGAAAAACAACACAGAGAAACGAGCGACCCAGAAAAAGCTTGTCCAAAATGCGCCATGTGGACATTGGCATCACCCTCGTGGGGTTAAGCCTGTCCCCCAGTGCACGAGCATTTTCAAGAGAACACAGCGTCACAGTTGCTGCACAAACTTGAAAATAAAAATGATGGAATGAAACCTTTAAAAAAATTATTATTATTATTATTATTATTATTATTATTATTATTATTATTATTATTATTATTATTATTATTATTATTATTATTATTATTATTATTATTATTATTTCATTATTCACATCTCCAGCCACATATTCATCAAATGATCTATTGTATACTGTGACTGTGTATACTTGTTATTTTAATCAATCAATCAAACTTTATTTAATTAGCACTTTCCATACATGGTGCCTGTAGCACAAAGTGCTTTACATCAGACCCCGTTTGTCTCGCAATTGTTGGAACAAGTTAAAAGATTTATGGAATTAAAAAGAACAAAGAAATAAATGAATAAATAGTAATGGTAATAAAATAAAATAAAAGTAAATACATAAAATAGCAGTAAAATAATGTTAAGAGTAAAATGTAACTAAAAGCAAAGTTAAAAAGGTAGGTTTTCATTTTATCCTTAAAAATATGAACACTGGCAGCGGACCTCAGATCCTCAGGTCGACTGTTCCATAGTTTGGGGAAATAAAAACTGAATGAGGATTCACCATGTGTTTTAATGTGAACTCTAGGGACAATTAATAGCTTACTACCTGAGGACCCATATGTTAAAAGCAGGACATGGCCAGAACCATTAAGACCATTAATCAATTTAAATACAACATTCCAGATGATATTGGGCTGAATGTGGTTCTTCTAATAACATGAGTTTGACACCTCTGCACTAAAACAGCAGCAAATTAAATGCAGTGAGGAATTTATTTTGGGGGCAATTTTAACTTGATATTCCAAGTTTCTTCCTGTTACAGAGGTGTCACTGATGTGCAAACAAAAATTGCCAAAGATAGGTCATAATTTCACCACTATTCCATCATGGGTTTTACTTTTGTGGCAGTAATTATTGTGCAAGGATGGATGAATGTGTAGAAAATGAAGGTTTTCTCACCAAATTAAAGCACTTCAAGGAGGCAGTCATGTGTGTCATTGAAATGCTGCTCAGTGAATATTAGGCAGCACATAAAGCAAAACCTTAGATCAAACTGGTTAAAAAAAATAAACAAGAAACAAGAAACAGTGGAAAATAAAAGATCATTGCTGTCACAATGGTCCCCGAAGGAGGTTTTTTTTGCTTTTAAAACTGTGCTGTGAAGTTTTATGACACAGTGTGGATATAGTCTGTGCTATTGGATGACCTCTGCCATGTGACATTTTTAAAGCTGTTAAAAACATATTTATTTAGGCAAGTGTTTGACATGTAGTCGACTGTCCATGTCTTTATGTTGTTGCTATGGTTTTATAACTAGTTTAATCTTTGTTTTTATTACTTGTTTTTTATTGTTTTTATCTCATTTTGGAAAGTAGGTGCTATATAAATAACATTTGATTGATTGATTGATTGATGTTAGTGCTCTGCATTTTTTGTTTTTTGTTTTTTTTTACAGTTCTGGTTTTGTTCCTTTCCTGCCTCCCTTTAGCACCAGTTTACACATACCCGGGTATTTTTAAAATGCATATTTTTGGATAATGGCCGCATGTTTGTAACCTAACTTTCGCCATCTGGTATTACGATACCATCTGGGACTCTTCCGCAACCAATCAGTTTTCAAAGGAGGGGCCTTATCTAAGATCCTCACATGTGATTAGATGAAGAATCTGTCCATCATCTTGACTGACACGTCGCTTCAGCCACGTTGAACTTGTACAGTGACTCAGAGCAACAGCAAAAATGTCGTGCTAATGTGAAAAATTGGTAGAAATTGACCCCCACCGAACTGCCGGTGTTTGTGATTTTTTTTTCTCCATATATTTTTTTTTTGTCTTTTTTTTTTTTTTTTTTTTTTTTATATATATCCATACACATTCAAATGGGGCATGGAAAAGTGGTCTTCAACAGAATGACACCTTTAATTATTAGTTGAAACCAAAGACTAATAAAAAAAGTACGACCTCTTTAAAGCTGATTTTAGCAGAAAAACGTGTCCGTCCATTGATATAAAACGGTGTCTTCACCATCATAGGTATGTTCTCTCACAAAATGAACGCTTAATCATCATCTGCTCATCAGGAAAATCATCATAAATGTCATAATTGCATCATCATTCATCCTGAGCGTTGTTTTCATCAGGATCTTTTTCACCTTCTTCTAATCGTCACCATCCACCTTCAGACATTCTGTCGTACACGTAATAAAAAAAAAAAACACCACCAAGATGACACTGACATTAGTGCTGCCATCAGTGTCAGACGCTGTATAATTAACATTATCAATGTTATGATCGTATCATTTCCATCAATGTCTTAATAAGTCATTTATTACAGTTTTAATCTTTAATCTTCTTATTCAGCACAAGCGTCGTCTTGCTCTGTATGTCATCATCTTCACATCCAGCATCTTTTTCTTTGTGTTCGTGTATGGTTTGGAGTAAATACACGGCTGCTACTGCTGTATTATCACTGCAATGGGAGCTAATGAGAATAGCAGGTGCATAAGCTAATCACTGGTTTATTAGTTTTTCTTCCCTCTTGCGTCACCTCGCTGATTGCACTCTCTCTCTCTCTCTCTCTCTCGCTCTCTCTCTCTCTCGCTCTCTCTCTCTCTCTCTCGCTCTCTCTCTCTCTCACTCACTCACAAACACATTGCACACAAGGCAATACTGAAATATTAATATGCCCACACCCAAGCTTATATATTGCCCAAGGAGAGTTTAGCCACCTCAAGGTGAACGGTAAGCTAAGTTCAAACTGTTCCTGTAAGGATAGAGCACAGGAAAATCTGAATTAATTATATAGTCATTTTGTGTGAGATGTATTACATTTTACAGCACTTTAGAAAAGTAGATGTATGCACTTACGGAACAGAAATATATGGCAATATATAGAAAAATATAATGCATTATATTCCAAAAATATATTCCCATATATGGAAAAGTAGGGAATATATTATCTAATATACTGTAATATATGATATGGTCATATATGGCACTAAACAGACAAAAGTTGCCCGATAGTTTTACACATAGTTTTATCGCAGCTTATTTTCTTTCTACATAAAGAAATTCACGTCCCCACTCTGTCCGTTGTGTCCTTGGGCAAAGACACTCCACCCTCCTGCCTCCAGTGTCACTCACACTGCTGTATGAAAATGGCTGCTACGCTTCTGTCAGTCTGCCCCAGGGCAACTGTGGACACATATGTAGTTTAGCACCACCAGAGGGAGCATGTGAGAGTGAATGAATAATGGGTCACTAATGTGAAGCACTTTGAGTGGCCAAAAAGTGCTATATAAAAACAAACCATCATATATTGTGAAGTGAATGACTAAATATATAATTACATATATTTAGTCATACACTATATATATATATATATATATATATATATATATATATATATATATATATATATGTAATTATTTATTGAATAAGTTCCCAAGCATTTTGTCATTTTACAAATACATATTATTTTACATCACAGAGTCACTTTATGTTAAAGAAGATTAAAAAAATCTTTATCAGCCTATTTTCAGGGGCTGCTTTTAAGCCTTGATCATTATTAATACTTTGGTGTTTTCTACCCATTTGTTATATCTTATTATGGCAGATGTTATTGTCTGTAACACAACTGGTTTGTTTTGGTTTGTACAAACGAAGCCTAATATTTTTTCTACATTCTTAACAGTATTACAATGACACAAAAATGTGCAATGAAACTGCAATTAATTGTGAGTTAACTGTGTGTGTGTGTGTGTGTACATTGTCATATATGTCTCAATGTATGAAAAGCGGCATTAGAAAACACTGACATTGGCATTTTTTTAATTACATGTTTTGATATATATTTTGACATGAAAAAATCCTCGGGAGTAAATAACAGCTGCGTGGCACCGACACAAATGATCAAACAGATTAGCGGTCGACACATAAGGTACGTTTCAGTATCACCCTTCTTGTGGCTGACATAATTAAATAAAATTAATAAGTATAATTCACATTGTGTACATTGTACATTGACGCCCAAACCATATATTGTGCAGCTTCATTCTTCATTGTTGTGTCGGTCATCTTTGTCATTTCTATCCAATGTCCTTCCATCTCATAATCCACAGACTGTACATAAAGGCTTACATTGACAAACACTTTAGCGTGTTAACATTAGCATTAGCGTGGTTAGTGTCAGTGGATGGCACACTGACCTTTAACTGACTGACACTCACACATTCAGTGGTAGAACGCAGACGCTGTTTAGCATTAGCATGGACCAGTAGCTGAGCATCCAATGGAACCTGTCAGTAGATGTTAACACACACACATTCACACAAAGACTGTGAAAAAATGACTTGATAATGTCAAGATGACACGATCAGAGCAGTGCACTTCAGACAGTTAACGTACGTGAGGGTTATGCACAGTATGACACATGGACACGTTTACACACCTTATTCTATTTATGAAACTCATGACACATGTCCTGCTTAATTCTTATTTTGGATCTTTTCATGGCATTTATTTAGAGATGAGCATGTATCGCAGGGGTCTCAAATATGTGGCCTGCGGGCCAAATGCGGCCCACTGATGGTTCCAAACAAAACAGTCCAACAATTCAACACAAGTGAGATGTTGAAAATATACACCCCACACCTTCACGATTCACAAATACATTAACTTATATATATATATATATATATATATAATTTTTTTTTTTTTTGGTCCCTTTTTTACTGTGTTTTTACCAGGTTTTCTCCATGGAACAAAAGGCAACTAATTTAGGAACAGGCACAATTAAAATTACTGGGACCAATTTTTTTTTTTTTTTGCAAATTTTTCTATGTAATTTATCATTTTGTAAAAAAAAAAAAGTTTTTGTTAATTTTGTTGCTCCTTTTTATTTTTCTGCCTTTTGTTTTTTATTTTATGAATTTTTTTCTTGCATTTTTTTCCATTTTGTTCATTAATTTGTTGTTTTTTATACATTTTTGTCCATTTCATTGATGGCTTTGGTCATTTTTGTTCATTTTGTTGCTTATTTTAATTTTTTCTTTTTTTTTTACTGTGGAAATGCTAAAGTTTCAGGAGTTAAAGGGTTAAACTGAATCATGTGGAAGAGGGAAATAACTAAAACATGCAGGAGAGCGACCCTGGAGGAGCAGAGTTTGACACCTGTGGGTTCGACAGAAAGAAAGATGGTTGAGGAAGAGGAGGGAAATAAAAACAAGGTGACTCATGGAAATGTTTTAGTAACAGGGGATTGTCAGCGCTAAAGTGAGTGTCATGAGTGTGTGGAGGCAGTTTGATGGATTAACAGACGTGTGTGTGTGTGTGTGTGTGTGTGTGTGTGTGTGTGTGAGACAGACAGAGGAAGGTGTTGGAGCCATTTTTCTGTATATTTGAAAAGATATATTTTATAGAATAAGTTCGTTTTTGAACATATAAAATATTTTGTTTGCTGTTTATTACAACCATAATAAAAACTCATAATATAATGAAAAATCATAATGTAATAAAAACTCATAATTTAATAAAAACTCATAATTTAATAAAAACTCATAATGTAGTAACTTAAATGTAATAAAGGTTCATAATGTAATAATTGACTCATAATGTAATAAAATCATATCAAAATCAGCATAATGTAATATATTACATTATGAATTTTTATTCCATTTAAATTATTCCATTATGAATTTTTATTCCATTTAAATTATTACATTATGAATTTTTATTCCATTTAAATTATTCCATTATGAATTTTTATTCCATTTAAATTATTACATTATGAATTTTTATTCCATTTAAATTATTACATTATGATTTTTTATTCCATTTAAGTTATTACATTATGAATTTTTATTCCATTTAAATTATTCCATTATGATTT
Source organism: Siphamia tubifer (assembly GCA_020466265.1). Classification (NCBI taxonomy): domain Eukaryota; kingdom Metazoa; phylum Chordata; class Actinopteri; order Kurtiformes; family Apogonidae; genus Siphamia; species Siphamia tubifer. The sequence continues at coordinate 36,188,370 of CM035802.1, read as the reverse complement.
TTTATTCCATTTAAATGATTATATTATGATCTTTTATTCCATTATTAGTTGCTCCAAGGTTAGAGGCTGGTGAAGTCAACGCCTGCCCTCACAGGTGTAGTTTTATTTGGTGCGTTCCTTATCGTTAATGTCAAGGCGTGTTTCTGAGCTCTGTAGTAAATGTGCAGCTTTATTGTGTTTGTGACTAAAGGATGTTTGTACATATGACGCCGCTCACACTGCTAATATCCAGCTTGACCTTATCACTGTCATTTTCATGTGGCAGAATAAATCGCCAAGTTGTGTGAGTGACGGTGTGGATGCTCACAGTGACGGTGTGGACAGGCGTCTTCCTCATTAACATCATGACAGTAAAAATAGCTCACCTTTCTTGTTTGTCATTTGGAGGCCGGCACACGCTCGTTGACATGATTGCATCTTGGCTTGAAAATCAAGAGACAATGGGGCAGTAATTTTTCCAGCGAGCGCTCGTTCATATCCACATCCGCCGGCTTAATCTTCAGTCTGCGCTTTGATTGGCTAAGTATAGTGGATGAGGTTTTGATTGGTCAATTTTTTCACTTGTCTTCACATCACTGCTAAAATTGGAGTGGCTCCTCGCTGTCTTCACAGAGCGTTTTTGGCTGATGATGTTTGGCTAAGGTCACTTCTTTCATCAGCCTGTCCAAGGTTTACCGCTGGAACTCTGAAATTTAAATAAATTTTTCTTATTGTTTTTTTTTCCTCTCATACTAAATCTGTTATTTATCATGTGGTGAATATTCTCAGAGTCTTCTACTGATGCCAGGATTTAAAGCCATCATCAGCCATGGCCTACAACTGTGTCATATTACAGCCAACTGGGCCATTCTTCCCACTTTGTCAGATCCATTAGTCCACAGGTGTCAAACATAAGGCCCGGGGGCCACATCTGGCCCGTCAAAAGGGTCCATTTTGGCCCATAGGATGAATAACAATGATGTTAACGGCATAAAAATGACTGTAATTCAGGTTCTACATACAGAATAATTAGATCTGAATTGGGTCAGACCAGTAAAATATGAAATAATGAAAACTGCAGATTTGATCTTTATTCGAGTATCGTGATTCTCAAGGTGGCTTCTGATTGGCTCATATGGAGATGTCATTGGTCTAACACTGGTGTGGTTTAACAGCTCTGGACAGTGTAATATGAATGTAAATACATTTTTAAAAAATGCTGCTGTGTGCACAAAGTTGGTTTTTTTTAACGTAGCTTACAAAATATGCGTTTAGAAAATACCCAGGTTTGTGTAAACACTGTCAAATTACAAAGGTATCACTTACTTCTGCCAGATATGATTTTATTGTACAGTGGAAACAGCTTATAGTGATCATGTTAGTTCAGAGGCAGTTTGAACAATATAAGTAGTTAATTACTAAAACTCAATTTACAGGTATTTCACTTATTTTTTATGCAGAATATGATCAAAGTACCATTTATATTGTTTATGAATGAGAAAAATTTAATGAAACAGATGCTTCAACATTTAGTGACTTTCATGACAGTACTGTGTCATACCAGTTTAATGACACTGTGTTCAAACATAACTCAAATGGTAACTTGCATTTTTTTAACATGTCTGTAAATAACGTTTGAAACAAACTGTTTAATAGAACAACAACACAGAAGATAACGGCATCAAGAAAATTAAAGCTACCTCTGTTTTGTGTTGCGACTTTAACGCATGGAGAAAATGACTTCCTTTTTCCAGCCATGACGTCAACTCATTACATTAGCTAGCTAGCCCAGCAGAAGGAGACGTCCACAAAGGAATCATGGGAGTAAAAGATAAAATAGCTAATTTTTTTCCATGTTTACATTCAGAAAATGACCAAAAATTAACATTATAAGTGGAGTTCTTCACTACTAGAAACTAATTATACCAACAGGAAGTCTGCTATGTTGGATTGACATTTCAAAAATGCTGACCCATCGTTTTTTTTTACTGTCATCAGAATTTAACAAACTCGTCCTTCGCCGTTGGGCCCAATGAGCTGAAAAATCGGTGCAGCATTTGTATAGAAATGATTGTGTCCCGAGCCTTTTGATCTATATAGGCGGGACATTACTATACCCATGACCACTATAATCGGTTACTACTGTATATGCAGTGTTTTGCACATTTGGAATGTGCTTTAATCTTGCTTTTGGATACAGTAGAATCCACAGCTCAATCTTAATGAGGGTAGCGTGTGTTATGTTGTAATGGTCTAGGTCACCTCAGCATCTATTGGTTCTTCTAATGAGTGTTTGACTGCGTGTATGTTTCACTGGCCTATTGTTTGACTGTGTAAACATCCCATAATTGCAGTGTGTAACAGGGGAATAGTGCCACCGGGTTGAAAATTACCGATCAGCAAATGCGGGATAATAGCTGCATGAATATGTGTGTGTGTGTGTGTGTGTGTGTGTGTGTGTTTATAGATATGAGTGTTCAGGTGCAAAAAGTGAAAAAGTGTTTATGCACATGTGAGGACGAGCGGTGTGCCACCGTTATTAAATATTTACCTGCAAAATGGAGCATGTGTGTATATTCAATAAGCAGTGTATGTGCATATGTGTTCATAATCATTATGTGTGTGTGTGTGTGTGTGTGTGTGTTTGTGTAAATGAACACCTGTCTGTCAGCTTAATGCCCTATTCGATTATGCTGCTGATTCTGTGTGTTCAGCCAAATGCAAGGACTAGTGCAGGCGTTTGCGTTTTCCTTACCCTGGCAAATCTCTCCATGGCTTTGCACATTAATGTTCCCCTTCACCAGCCACACCCATGCCACCCCACTAACAAACACACACACACACACACACACACACACACACACACACACACACACATATACTTGTTTTATACTTGTTTCCATGGCTCGAGAACCAAGTTTTTAATCAGGTAGCCATTAGGGAGTGAGTGTAAACACATCTTTTTTTTTAATTTTTAATAAAATAAAAATTTTAGATAAATAAATTAGAAAACTAAACTAAATTTGTTAAAAAAAAAATTTATAAAAATGAATGAATAAATGAAAATAATTTCAAAAATTAAATAAATCAATTTAAATAAATATAATAATAATAATAATAATAATAATAATATATTAAAAAAAATAAGAATAATATATTTAAAAAATAATAATAAAATAATTTAAAAATAAACTAAACGTATCTTCAAACCTTTGAAAAATACATGTTTCACTTTTTAACTTTTTATCTCATAATTTTTGACTTTTTATCTCATTTATTTTACCGTTTGTCTCATAAGTTTTACATTTTATCTCATGATTTGTACTTTTTATGGTCATACATAAAAAATCTAATGAGTGAACCAAATTGAATTGCATAGAGTTAGGGTTAAAATGATAAAAAAAAAGGAGACTTTTAACCTCATCAAAGACATTTTGGGCGACTCACTGTTCAGTGAAGGACCATTATTAATTCACCAATCAGTGGCAGTAGTTTATTTTTTAATTTATTTATATACTACTACCTTGTGTTCGCACTGAGTAGATATAGACTGTACTTGTTTTATTTTTTGGCATTAATATCTAAGAGTATGCTACGCAGTCATTTAATAGAATGTACGATCAAAATACAGCAGGATTCCTTAGGTTCTTTCAGATCCTTCCACACATACAGTGCATTTCATCGTCCACTGTCGTCTAATTCGACACCCTCCTCATCCCTCTCAATCAGTCTTTTTCTTCACATTTATTATTCACTCCTGAACTTCTTATTCCCAACTGCAAGATGCCACATAGAAAGAGTATTGATTTGTGCCTTTGTCTGTGTGACTGCAGGACAGGATCTGGATGGAAGGGGGGGGGGGGGGGCAGAAGAACACACACCAAAAAGAACACAGAGGGTGATAGGTACAGACAGAAGGAGGTGGAGAGGGTAACATGTGACCTCTGGGTGTTTTCAGTTCAGTAGAAAAACAATGGTTCAAACCAATATAAAAACACCACACATTTAGAGATTAGGATATTATATATATTATTAGATGTGGAGCCTCTATAGATTATGTGAAGGAGAGATTCTGTATGATGGACATTTTTAAAGTGGACGTATATGTACTGTAGAGAGGCTTTTAAAAGACTTTAATATTCTCCATAAACGACAGTGAACCTTATAATCCAGAGCATATTTATATATGCTTTAATTCTGGTTGTCTAACCCCCCCCCCCTTTCTCTCTCCGTCTCTCTCCCCCTCTGTCTCTCTCTCTCTCTCTCTGCTCCCCCTCCCTCTCTCCCCTCCCCCTCTCACTCTCTCTCTCTCTGTCTCTCTCTCTCCCCCCCTCTCTCTCTCTCCCTGTTCCTCTCTCTCCCCCCCCTTTCTCTCTCCCTCTCTCTCTCCCTCTCTCTCTCTCTCCCTGTTCCTCTCTCTTTTTCCCCCTCCCTCTCTCTCTCCCTCTCTCTCTGTTTCTCTCTCTCTTTCCCCCCCTTCCCTCTCTCCCCTCCCCCTCTCTCTCTTTGCAACAGATTCCACTCATGCTCTTATCCATGGCTCCTCCAACTCTCCTCTCCTCTACTTTTCGTGTCTGGCTTTTTCTTTCTGATTTAGCTTCTGTGTGGAATCAATCGTGCTACCTCACTTTTCTATTTGCATGGAGAGAGGTTTTCTGTGATTACTAGAGTCATTTCCATTTGCCCATCAGTAACTGGGGAGCATAATAGTAGGAGGATAGTGACAGAAAAAGAGGTGTTTTCATTGCAGCTGACTCACTGCAGACCTTTTTTTAAAGCCAAGTGTTTATTTTCCAGACTAGTTTTGTGCTACTTTCGATCATATATACATCGTTCTCCAGTATTATGAACATCCCCTCTCTCTTCTGCTACCTTTCATTGATCCTATTTTCTTTGGCAACTGTGATCCTCATATACACAGTGCACGAAATGGCTGCAATTTAACAATAAAATCTGACAGGACATTACTGTATATTCAAATTTACAATAATGTAATGTGCAATGCATTGTGGGATATCATATAGAGTCATAGTTCACAGTCAGACCATGATCATTTTTTTAGCAAATGTTCATGTAAATTCCTGTTTCATCAGGGTTCTTATTGTCACATGACTCATCTGTGATATGTGACAATGCACTATTTTATGTTAAACATCTGTTATGTTGCTATGTTATGGAGGAAAAGCAGTTCATTTAACTTGTTTCCAAAGGTAAATATTTATTTCATCATATAGTGTATGTCTCACTGTGTTTCTGTTACAGTTTTTCACAAAACAATAGTGATATTCCTACATTTTCAGCACAGTATATTTGCACTTTGAACGTGTTTCCATAACGGTTGTTCTCTGCAGAAGCGCCATAACTCTCGTAACATATCATCCCGCGAGATTATGAGATAAAAAAACCAAATTCCCAGTTACTAAGCACAACCAGAATGAATCCATATATAAGGTGCACTGTGGTTTTTGGAGTCCTTTTGTTTCCCAAATATCATGCAATTTCTCATTCAAAAATTGCTATGGATATTTTAGAAACTTCCAAATATTGGTAGTGAACATGTCCTTGTATGTGGAGTTTATTTTTGTTTGTTTTTAAGTAAACCTTTAAAAACACCACTTCATCTCACTTGCATTTTTTTTTAAATACTGGTTGTTAGATGAGTGGCACTACACAAGTGTTTTCAAAGGGCTGTCATTATTTTAATATTTTTTCATGTTCTTGCTTATATATGCAAAACACATTTCAAATTTAGTGAGACTTTTTGAGAGTTTTCTGCTCTATCATGTGTTTGCCAAGAACAAACTTCCGTATAAGCAGTTGTGAGGACGGTCTGTCAACAGTATTGGCAAATTTCCTGGATAGTATCTAAATTAAGTTGCACTTTTTAATTAAAAAGAGCGCACTTCTGCTCTTATAGTCAATGTTTGTGCATCTTCACCTGTGTCTTACTCTGACTGCTGTTATCTGTGGAATTGCTGAAGTCTTCTTTTTGTATTGATTCCAGCGTTACTAATTGGCCTCACCTGCAGACAGAAGGGGAAGGTTGCACACATGCCTGCAAATTTACTACAACAAAACTGTGGCCACGATTAGAAAATGTTGCCTGGGCTGTTTTTCTACTGCCTGTGTTTATACTTAAACACAGGCAGTAGAACCAACAGAACCGCTTCCCACTGTCGGACCCTTGCTGTGCTATGATTGGTCAATCAACATTCTAGGGCGGGGAATACTCTGGTATAAAGAAGCATGTACTTTACACGCACCCTGGAACATTGATTGACCAATCACAGCGCAGCAAGGTTCCGACAGTGCGACGGGGGTTCTGCGTGATTCTCTCTTGTCTCGCTGTGGGGGGGCTTGGGGGGGGGGTTGTCTGTGTCTGTGTGTGTGTGTGTGAGAGTGTGAAATCTGACCCCATAGGAGAAAAAAAGAATGACTAAAGAATTCCCACTCAGCCACGACTGTCGTTCATTTTAAAGACCTGTTCAAAAGAATCAGCTGCTTCTCAAATGTCACAACAATACTGCTCTGGGCACCCCTGTGTACCCGTGGAAACCCCAGGGCACCAATGGACACCCCTGGGCACCCCTGGACACCACTGGGTACCCGTGGAAACCCCTGGGCACCCTTGGGCAACAATGAACACCCCTGGGCACCCCTGTGTACCCGTGGAAACTCCTGGGCACCAATGGACAACCCTGGACACCCCTGGAAACCCCTGGATACCCCTGGACAGACCTAAAGCCAGCCTAACTGTCCTATATCCCACCCCACCCACCCACTGTTAGTAAGCAGCCAACACAAGACCCCAGTGGCAAACAACCACAGAGGTCCCCACGACGGACAATCCAAACACTGGCTCTGATAAATACACTTACAACACTGAACCTTTAAGAATTTAACCATTTTCTAATAACATCATTAACCAAAGTAAAAACAAACAGAGGGGAAGGTTGGAAATAGAAGAACATATTTGGATTATTTATAGTCAATATTTGAGACAGTGGTTCAGTGGCGCCTGTGTCACAGTCAGACTCTCATTCAGCTCCTCTCAATACTGTTCAGCGTCAAAGTACTAACATTCTGTACTTAAGTATAAGTACAGTTAAGCAGGAAAAAACTAAATTGTTTTTAAAAAATCCAAAAATAAAGTCTTTAAAAGTGAATTAGTGTGTAGATGATGTGTTTTTATTGGGTCATGGTACTAGTGTGTATGGACAGGTCAAAATCAAAAAGCATAATTATAAGGAAAAGAATCATAATTTTGAGACAAAGAAAATTGATAATGACAGCATAAAAAGTCAAAATTATGAGAAAGTGAGAAATTGTGAGATAAGACATAAAAACATTATAATATATTAAATCACAATTTCTGATTTATGACTTATTTTTCATTTTGTCACATTTGTCTAGTTTGTCTATTCTGAGAATGTAAAGAGTGTAAAGTACATATATTTATATAAATGTAAAGAGTATAAAGTACATATATTTATATAAATGTAAAGAGTATAAAGTACATATATTTATTTAAATGTAAAGAGTATAAAGTACATATATTTATATAAATGTAAAGAGTATAAAGTACAGATATTTATATAATATAAAGAGTATAAAGTACATATATTAAATAAATGTAAAGAGTATAAAGTACATATATTAATATAAATGTAAAGAGTATAAAGTACATATATTTAAATAAATGTAAAGAGTATAAAGTACACATATTTATACAAAAATTTAGGAAGTAAATGTAAAAAGTTTCCAGAAAAATAAATACTCCAGTAAAGTACAGATACCTATAAAGTGTATTCAAGTACAGTAAAGGAAGTACTTGTACGTAGTTCCTTCCCCCTCTGCTCTTTTCTATTTTCTCTCTGCCTTCATATACATTATCGACATTGAATATAGACTTTGTCACTACCTCTAGCTTTGTCTCCGTCCGTCTCTCGGTCCCTGTCTCGTCTCCACGTCAAAGCAGTGATGAAGATTGATGTCCAGGTCCTAATTAGCATCTGCTTTGGTATGCACAGTGCCGGTCCGTCCATCCCTGACCCTCCAATCAGTTAACAGACATGACAGGCCTTGTCCAATCAGATTAACACCAGCGGGACACACATCCTGTGTGGAGCTGTCAGTCCAGATGCATTGTGGGTCCTTCTGATGGATGTGATTTGGGGCTGGGAGACCCAAATTATGCACCTTTACTTTCCTAAAAACTATTTCGAAGCTACACAATTAAATAGACATTACAAGTACTGTATGTTATAAATACATTTTTATATCATTACGGAGTTTTATTATTTAATATTACATATTCACATAGTGTTACGGTTGCACAATATTACAAAAACACTAACATTGGGATTTTTTTAAAACCCTGTGAAATATATTGTGATATGAAAAAATACTCGGGATACCTTTGGTGATCATATTAAAAATTAAAATACATTTTGAAAATAAAAAATATATTAACAATAAATACAAATGAATAAATACAAATAACATTTAAATCAAATAAAATAAATAAAGAATTTAAAAAATAAATAATATTAATAATAATAATAATAATAATAATAATAATAATAATAATAATAATGATAATAATAATAATATAATATTCATAATAATAATAATAATAATAATAATAATAATAATAATAATAATAATAATAATAATAATAATAATAATAAAGAAATAAAAGAAAACAAAACAATTCCACATATGTGATGTTACTTTTCTTTATGCATTGAGCATATGAGCATTGGATGATTTGTCTCTTGTTTTTCACTCATTTTTTACATAAATATTTAAAATTTTAAAATAATAGAAAGTTAAATAAATAAATTCATGAATAAATTAATTAATGAAAAAGTAAAAAATATATACAAATAAATAATACATTTACAAATAATAGAAAATAAAATGAATGAATAAATTAAATAATTAGTTAAAATGTATATAAATAAATATGTGTTTTAAAAAAATACAAATAAAAAATAAAAGTAATAGCAGGACCTGTGACGTGACTATTGCACACACATACGTTGTGATATCGATGCTCAAACAGTATATTGTGCAGCTCTACATAACATTGCATTAGTCGTGTTCATACCCATCATTTTCATACTGGTGTTTAAAGTACAGGTTACTTATATTAGTACAAATGTGGCTTAAAATTATACTTAATCACCACTAAGGGAATATGTCTCCAATCCATTTTATTTTCATTACTTCTGGAAACTGTTTTATTTCCTTCATACAGGTTGAAATAAAATGATAACAAAACCATAAATGATGCAACTAAATGAAAATGTATTCTTGTCACACACCGTAACCTTCAACCTGACTGTATGAGGCACAACAACTGAAAACTATTCACAGCAATCACCTGCTCTCTGCCAAAATCAGTATTGTTAAACAGGAGGCATTCATGTCTGTGTCTGTGGTCCGTATGCACTAGGGCTGTAATTAATGACTATTTTAATATCGGACAGTGTCAGTAATTATTGAAACGATTAGTCGACTGATCGGATAATTATAATTTTTTTCCTAAATTTAGCTTGAAGTTGATTTAATTATGTGGCAAATGATAATAAACACAAGACTTATGGGTACAATAAAAAATACATGTTTTATTGAAAATACTGCAGATTTGTACAAAACTATTAAATTAATTAAATTAATTAACTGGTTAATCTAAATCACCCATAGGTGTGAATGTGACAGTGATTGTTTGTCTATATATGTTCAGCCCTGAGATGAACTGCAGACTCATACAGGGTGACCTCTGACCCCACCTTCACCCACTGTAGCTGGATTAGACCCCCAGTGACCCCTGTGACCCCTGTGACCCTAGTGAGGATAAAAGCCGATTCAGACGCTGAGACGAGACTAACGCCCTATTCCCATGGGATAAGTATTACCTATGGAAAACTGGTAATTTGGAATAATTACAGAGAATGTCTGAGTTCTTAGTCTTGTGCAAATGTTCCATGTCTGTGATTTATTCAATAATAATTCCACCGTAAATGACCTACTGTGTTAGGACGAAAGACAGATGTCCAGTGATAATTCAAGTCCGGGGTAAATTAACATGTCTTATTATGTCGTATTGTGTGTCTTGTCTTACTCTGAAATGAATAATGATAAAAGGAAGATATGGTTACACCAACACACATGTACACAACAATATTTATAACTATCTGAAGTTGTCTCTATAGAATCAGTCGCCATTTGCCAGAAGAAAAAGTCTGTGCTAAGAACTGTCGACTCACTTCCATTGTAATCTAGAGACTGCTTTCATCTGTACTAACCCCGCTCTTATTTTGAAGGAACAAATTTAGACTGCATCCCTATTGAATATCATTTCACCCTTTATTCTTATGCATACTTTGTTTTCATATTATCTTATTAATGTATTGAGACCAAACAGGATGTTGTGAATTTACGACATATCAGGTCATAATGTTTGGAATTTACATGAATTACAGACTTTTGTTTATCTCGCCCAAATGCGCCACTCAACAACACAGAGCTACGGGGGTAATTGTGAATTAAATTAACTCATTTTTACATAAATATCTAAAATTTTAAAATAATAGAAAGTTAAATAAATAAATTAATGAATAAATTAATTAATGAAAAAGTAAAAAATATATACAAATAAATAATCCATTTACAAATAATAGAAAATAAAATGAATGAATAAATTAAATAATAATAATTTAATTGTGAATTACCAGTGGTCCACAGATCATACTTATCCCGTGTGAATAGAGCATAAGTGTGTAAAGTGACGCATTTACTGGAGCAGCATTCAATGTCATTATATTTTACATTAAATGACAATAAAAGCGTTTAATTTAATTATCGACTATTTATATTACTGATTTTTGTTGATGTCGACTAATCGTTGCAGCCCTAGTGTGCACATATGTGTCCATTTGGCTGCATGTACTGTGTGCAGATGACCCTTATTGTCTAAACTTGTCTTTGTTTCAGAAGTGGCAATCTGTATCAGGTTAGAATTTCAGATTGAAGTCCAGCTGTTTGGACATGAAAGAGAAGGAGATGAAGAGAAGTTTTATAAAAACGACTGAAACCCTTTGATAATCCTTGTATTTTCATGTGTAGAAGCTTCTATCACATTTTGCCTCCATCGTGTTTGTGTGTGTGTGTGTGTGGTGTGTGTGTGTGTGTGCATCAAAGCCCTACCATCGTACAACAATGTCCCAGTTTTATCATTCCATCTCTGCCTACACCTCCCGTTCTCACCGACCCTCCTGCCACTTGCTTTTATTTCCAGTGTGTCACACTTCTATGCAACCATACCGACGGCTTCCATTGAAAGTTTTTCGCTGCATCACGCCTCCGCATGCATAAGAAACAGCAGTGTAACCCATCCAACCAGGAACACAAGTTTGTGTGTGTGGTTATAACTGACGAATTTCTATAGTCCAGCAGCGTCGCAAAACAATTGTTCAAATCACTATAAAAGCATCACGTTTGGCATATATATATATATATATATATAGAGATAGAGAGAGAGAGAGAGAGAGAGAGAGAGAGAGAGAGAGAGAGAGAGAGAGAGAGAGAGAGAGAGAGAGAGAGAGAGAGAGAGAGAGAGAGAGAGAGAGAGAGAGAGAGAGAGAGAGACTTTATACTAGTACTCGTACTTTATACTCTACATTTATAGAAATATTTGTACTTTATACTCTTTACATTTATATAAATATGTACTTTATACTCTTTTACGTTATATAAATATGTACTTTATACTCTTACGTTTATATAAATATGTACTTTATACTCTTTACATTTAAATAAATATGTACTTTATACTCTTTACATTCTCATAATAAACTCATTACTTTTTTTCTACATTATTGGCTCTAATTCCAGAACAGGTTGTCATAGAAACTTCAGATTGGCACAAAATAGGGGTGATATTAGGCATTTTCTGAGTACTACTTCTATTTGTATTTGTATTCCAGTTAACACTGGTCACAGACTGACAACACTTCCATACAGAATATGGTAGTTAAGTGATGAGCGTGTTACAAATTCCTCAAACCTTGTGTGGATATTTTAGTGTGAACCCTGCAGGGTTTGTTGGCGCTGCTTCTTTGATTAGTCCTCCCTTTTACGTGCTGTATTTCTGTCTGTGTGTTTGCGTCCTGCTGTTTCCCATCATTGGCTTGTCACCTGGCAGTGTGTCTCACAGGCTGTCGCTCTCATTAGCACCTGTGTGGACATGACTGGCATGTCATGTTCTCCTGTCTATGACTTCTTTATTTATTTATTTATTTTTTACCCATGTTGCCATTTTTTTTTGTTGTGACACAGCTTGCATCAGTTCTTATTAGAGCAGCAAAATATATTGTTTTGAGCACCGACCGTTCGCAATAGTCACATGACAGGTTAATGTAGGAGACGAATGAGTTCAACATTGACACACACTGAGCAGTTTGGACTGAGTCACTATGGTAACATGACTGGAAAATGACTGACCAACAAGAGAAAATCACCCAAAACCAACAAGAAAATCACAATGTGTCTTTTTTTTCTAATATTGAGCACCTCTAGCTCCTCTGTCTCCAGTTTTTGTCTTCGTTCTGATTTCTCGCTCAGTGTTTCTCCCAGTTTCCCTCTTTTTCTTTCCCACTCTCTGCCTCTTTTCCTCTGTCTCTCTCTCTCTCTCTGTCTCTCTGTCTCTCTGTCTCTCTTCCTCTGTGTCTCTCTGCCTCTGTCTCTCTCTCTCTCTCTCTCTCTCTCTCTCTCTCTCTCTCTCTCTCTTCTCTTCCCCTCTCTCTCTCTCTCTCTGTCTCTCTCTCTCTCTCTTCCTCTCTCTCTCTCTCTCTCTCTGTCTCTCTCTCTTCCTCTCTCTCTCTCTCTGTCTCTCTCTCTCTCTCCTCTTCCCCTCTTTCTCTCCCTCTCTCTTCCTCCTCTCTCTCTCTTCCGCTCTCTCTCTCTCTGTCTCTTTTTCTCTCTCTCTCTTCCTCTCTCTCTCTCTCGCTCTCTGTCTCCTAACCAGGGCTTTTTAATTAATGGTGAGTCATGATGCTTATCTTATCAGCAGATCATTCTGGCTTTCTATTAACTACACTGACAGAGCTGGAGGCAGGAGGGGATGGATCACACACACATACACACACACACACACACACACACACACACTCATGCACATTAACACATTGTTACATACGTACATACATGCACTCAAGTACAGACACAGATACATATGAACACACACACACACACACACACACACACACACACACACACACTGGTTGCCATGTCTCGTGAGGACCAACTTTGTAATCATCACTTCTAGATGAAGTCGAAATTGGGTAGTGAGCATGAATAAAAAAATGTTATTAAAAAATATTTTTTAATTAAATGATGACATTTAATAAAAAAAAAAAGAATACATTGAAAAAATAAATTAAAAAAGTATATTTTTTTTAAATATACGAAATGTAAAAAAAAAAACATTAACAAACCTGAAAAAATACATGCTTTACTTTGTACTTGCAGGAAAAAAGTTTACTGTATATAGTTTATGTTTATAGAGTTTATAAGGTACAAGTTTAGGTTCATTGGGGACTTTATCGGAAATGCATTTGCATACTTCACACATTTATATTTAACCCTTGTTGGGACCTGAAATTTGGTCCCCATAGTGTCAGACATGACTGTGTAAACATACTGACGTCCCCATAAAGATCGGAATAAAAGCACACACACACACACACACACACACTCAAAGACTCAATCTCAGACACAGACAAACTGGCACAGAGGCAATTGTGTCCCCATAAACACACGTCACCATCCTATCTTAATCTTGCCCCCACACACACACACACACACACACACACAAACAAACAAAGTGCCCTGATGGTATCTGGCTGTGTGATTTTAAGAAGCGTTGTTTGAGGGTCTCTCCTCCTAAATCCCCTAAATGCCTTGGGAATCCCTCCCTCTTCCTCCCTCTCTCGTATCTGCCCAACCCCCCCACCCCTCCACCTCCCGCCACCTCCCTCCTTCAGTCCTGCTTTCTGGCTGAACCAACACTTATCATTGGGCAGATAAAGAGCCGTCCCGCACGCCGCAGCTTGCTTTATCTTGGAGAGCCATGTTTACTCGGTGCGAACACTCTGCTTTTCACACATGTTATCATCGACTGCATTTGTTTGATCTGACAGAGATGAGGAGCCGTTGTGTCCACGCTTCATTTTCTGCTGCAAAAACTTCACACAAACATCCTCACATCATCCTCCACCACATCAAGTGCAGGTCAATTGTCCCAAATTTACCACATTTTCATGTCTGCTGCTGTCGAGCCGGAATGGGAAAATAAACCGACTGTTTTCACAATAAGTCCAAACAAGAAACGAACAAATACCATTTTCCAACACCACGATCAATAGCGGCTGCTACGTTTTAAACACAGGTGTCTTTAGTTCACACTGAAAGTTGACAGTGGTGGTAGAGCAGTAAATTTGGTAGATATTGTGTTTTTCTTCAGTGTAAGGCGCACTGGCAATGAATGGTTTTTTTTTTTTTTCATATATAAGGTGCATTAAGCAAAACGAAAAACAGTCACAATAAGTCACAACCTTGTTGAGTTGTAACAGAGAAAAAAACACAATCTTACTCTGCGAAATCAAACTTTAAAAAAAAGGCTGAGATTAAAAAGTCAAAATTACGTGAAAAAAGTTAAAATTATGTGAAAAAAGTAACAATTCTCAGATAAAAAGTCAAAATTCCAAGTCACGACACACAACCAAAATTAATCCATATGTTAGGTGCACTTTGTTTTTTTTTTTTTTTAGAAAATTAAGTCTTTTAATTGTGCCTTTTTACCCAGAAAATTATTAAAATGTTTAATCAGATGAATCACAGGGTTACTTTGGATTAAATTTAATTAATCATGATTAAGAAAACTACTGTAGGTCTGTTTTTTTTTTTACTCAAATTTTCCACTAAGACCACCCCCCCCCAAAAAAAAATGCAGAGAAAAAATAAACCAAATCTTATGAAATCCATTAAAATTGCCATAAATAAATAAACTTTTACTCCTAAAAAACCCCAATGAAAAATCGAAAATGTATTCACAACTCTTTTAAAATACAGGAAAAAAACCACCAAAAATATGATAAAATGTCCAAAACATGAATAAATATTCAATTAACATGTTTATTTAACAGTTTTAACAAAATAACTTGAAACTAAACAACTGTTCTTTTTAATCGCGTTACAATTTTTAATCAAATTAATCTTGATGATTAATTATTTTTAGTTAATGCGCTAATTTTGACAGCCCTAAAATATGTAATACATATATGTATACATACACATACACACACACACACACACATATATATATATATATATATATATATATAATATACTATATATTATATACTGTATATAATGTCAGTCATGTAGAACATATTATTTAATACAATGTGCGTTATATTTTTCCTATGTATGGAGACTCATGGGGACACCCTGTATACAGACTGTATATACCAGAGTATTGTACTGTACAAACCAATGCTTAGTAAAGTACAAAATACATTTCTCCACATATATATGATTGTTGGTTCAGTATAAATGACCCAATTTTGATATTTACTTGCACCATTGTGATCAAGAACAGACTGAGTTAACAATTCTGGAATACTCAAAAATGATATTATACATAGAATTTATTTATGTATATTTGTAATTAGCTGAATAAACTACATCCATTTTCAAACACCAGAATCAATTCCAGCTGCTACATTTGAACACTTGGTGTCTTTAGATCATGTTGAAAGTTGACTCCATTAAAGAGGAAACAAGTCGTGTAATACAGTAGTTAGTGGAGAAAATATTCCAGTTGATGCGTAGACGTATCTTTGCACACAAACACAGTCGCCCACACTTTCTGGCACACTTATAATTTCCTCATTTGGGGAAACCGTAGCAAAACAATTATCAGCAGGGGATGATACAATAAAGGAAACCATTTCCTGGGTATTACCGAGGGACAAAACATTTATTTCACTTTGTCCAGTGTGCTCATAGGAGTATATAAACTCCTAATGGCAGAAAGGATAGAACATAACTCACACCACTCACACTGCAGACAGCGGGTAGACTGTACTACTGCTGGGCTCGGCAAATCTTTTTACTGCTTTTTCAAAGATTAAAAAAAAAAAAAAACAAAAAAAAAACAATTGGGGACTTTTTCCTCTTATCACTTTGTGGTTGAACTACATTCCAAAAGATTACTACAACTGACATAGTCTCCACCACACAATTAAACTTCATTTTATATATATTTATATGAAGACATTGCTGCACTGTGAGTTCATCATATAAAACTGTACAAAGGTATTTATTAGACAAACATAGGAATGGTGTACGGTAGAGTATATCAGGGTACAGTACTTTTTATAGGGTACTTGTTGAGCCGCATTTTGTAATAAATATCCAAAATGTAATAACTTTTTCATTTCATTTTGTAATAAACCGTCCCGAGAATTTAGTTTAGTCATTCCTAACTTTCTCAGGACTCCTTCGTCAACTTTCAGGCGCTCTAACTACATCATTCTAAAGATTACACTGATTGGTTTGTAGTACCGTCCTATTGCATACAGAGGGATTTGAAAGACAACCTTTTAGCCCCGCCTCCTCTGACTATGAAGCACCACTAGACCCATACATGGAATGAAGAGGAAGTATTGACTTAAATGTATGTCAGTGTTTGGTGGTGACTGAAGATTCCTTTTGGTGTGTGGTGTGTCCAGAAAACAAAAAGACAAGTTTAATGAAAACAAACTAAATTTGTTGGTTTAAATAAAGTCCAAAAAGATACAAAATACAAACAGTTCCTTTAGCTCAACATAAATGCAGAGTGATTAACTAAAACAAAATAAATCAATAAGCCTCTCTCTCTCTCTCCTCTCCTCTCGCGTCGCTCGCTCTCTGTCTGTCTCTCCTCTCTCTCTCTCTCTCTCTCTCTCTCTCTCTCTCTCTCTCTCTCTCTCGCTCCCTCTCTCTGTCTCTCTTCCTCTCTCTCTCTCACTCTCTCTCTCTCCCTCTCTCTTCCTCTGTCTCTCTGTCTCTCTGTCTCTGTCTCTGTCTCTCTCCTCTCTCTCTCTCTCTGTGTCTCTCTCTCTCTCTCTCTCTCTCTCTCTCACTCACTCATTTATATCATATTGTACATGTGTAAAGATTTAAAATATGATGGATATTTAAACCTACCTATGTATATATTTTTTTGTCCTTAACCGTTACTACAGTAGGGACTGACTTTTAAGCAATAAAACTAACATAAACTGAAGTGTGTTTCTAAATATATGTCATTATATATTTAATGATACATTTCACAATATATCTTGAAATAAATTCAGTTTCAATAAAACTATCCGTAAAAATATAGAGCAGTTTTTGTCTTCAGTGCAGTATATGTTTTATATTTGTCAATATATGATCAACTCATATATTAAAGTATATTAGATAATATATCAACTACTTTTCCATATATGGGAATATATTTTTGAATATAATACATTATATTTTTCAATATATGCCATATATTTCTGTTTCATAAGGGTGAACCTTTACAAGACATGAATAAATAAATAACAAATGGTTAATACACAGTAATAAATAATAATAATTTCTTTTTTTTTTTTTTTACCATAATTGCTCTTCTTGTGTAAATAGAGACAAATGCATGATGTTATTGGACAACTTTCAAATAATATCTTGTGTTTCTCTGAAATGTTTAGTTAAACTACGAAAGGAATCAAAGCGTCTTGTTTTTTTTTTTTTCTGTGCAGAGAGTTTGGGTGGAGAGATCCGGAGCTGCCAGAGGTGATCCAGATGTTACAGCACCAGTTCCCGTCAGTGCAGTCCAACGCTGCTGCTTACCTCCAGCATCTCTGCTTCGGAGACAACAAGATCAAAGCTGAGGTTTGTGTGTGTTTGTGTGTGGTGAATATTTGTATTAACCCTCCGGTATCTGCGTGTACAGTTTACACACACTTTGCACGATGCGTTAAAAAACTTTTTCAGAATTTAAACGTCAGAATTCAAAAGTTTTTAAAATAATGGACATCAACTAAAAAAAAGAATGTAGCATCTATATGAAAAATTGTACAATTACTACCATTATAACCAGTGTTTTTCATACATAAACCATTATAGAATAAATACTGCTTTTACGTAGCCCAGTAAACTAGCCCATCTGTATTTTTGTTAGTTCATTAGTTTTTATGGATTTTAACATGTTTTGTACATTTTTTTCTTTGCATTTTTTGTTTCTTAGTGTAGTTTTGGGGTATTTTGGCAGACATTTAAGTACATAAAAAAAACTGGAAAAGACAGAACAGTTGACCGACAAAGTGTTTTATTAGTGATTAATCAAAATTAATCCATAACATGGATTGTAAAAATTGTAACCAATTAAAAAATGTGAAATTATGAGATAAAAACTCAAAATTGTGAGATAATTAGTCACAAATTTTCCACTGACATTCACCTTAAAACAACACATTTTACATATTATCACATTTGATAAGTTTGAAAAAGTAATGATCATATTCTGAAAATGTAAAGAGTATAAAATACAGATATTTATATAAATGTAAAGAGTATAAAGTACAGATATTTATATAAATGTAAAGAGTATAAAGTACAGATATTTATATAAATATTTAGTACAAATACTTGTGGAAGATTGTAAGGAGTAAAAGTAATATTGGGCATATAAAGTAAAGATACCTGACAAATGTACTTCGGTACAGTATGAAGTACTTTTACTTCGTTACTTCCCACCTCTGCCTAGTTTGAAGTTACTGTAGAAAAGGGAATGATTGAAACCTACACACTGTTACTTTCCCAGCTTTCCTTTGAGCTGCTATCAGCGTAGCTCAGTGTGTTTTGAATTTTCCTGGAGGCGTTTGCATTAACTTAACCAGTTCCACTCTGATGTTCTGCATGATAAAACGTACCACAATCTGTGTCCCTAAGCTGTGCCTTCTATTAACTTGTATCTATAGTGGCAATATAGTTCAATTAGTCCCAAAGTCACAGATTTGTTTTTTCAAAAGCAATTTTGGAAAACCCCTATGGGACGCTCTAATAAACCCTTTTAAAAGCTCAGCAGCGCTCTGCAAAGACTGGTCTATGTCTTTCATATTGTTTTTTAATGCAGACACACACACACACTAACTTGTTTACCTGTCTCATAAGGACCAAGTTTGTAATCTAGTAGTAGGGTAGTGAGTGTAAACACACCTTCTTTTTTTAATAAAATAAAATGTAAAATTAAAATAATAATAACAAGGCAGTCAGACGCAGACCTTCGACAAGGATTGATTTTTCATTCACACGTGACGTGATGGAGCCATAGGTGTCTGAAGGTTAGGGGTCAAAGGGGTTAGGGGTTGTAGGTGTTGACCCATCTGATGTCTGAAGGTTAGGGGTCAAAGGTTAGGGTTGTAGGTGTTGACCCATCTGATGTCTGAAGGTTAGGGGTCAAAGGTTAGGGTTATAGGTGTTGACCCCATCTGATGTCTGAAGGTTAGGGGGTCAAAGGTTAGGGTTATAGGTGTTGACCCATCTGATGTCTGAAGGTCAGACCATGTGAATGAAAAAAATACCAGATTACCACCGAGACCACTGAGATATTACCACCGATGTGTGACCTTTGACCTTCATTGCTCAAAATCTAATAGGTTCTTCCTTGACCCATTATCTATCATTACTGAATGATAGTGTTTTGTGTAATCTGGCTGACAGACAGACAGACAGACAGACAGACAGACAGACAGACCCGAATTTAATACCTCCTTGGCAGAGGTATTACATTTAATAAAATAAATAAATGATACTAATAATAATAATTAAAGATAAAAAAATAAATAAATAATAATGAATACATAAACAATGAAAAAAAAGTTTCCCTTTTCACCTGTTTCCTTCAAGCTTTATGGGGACTTCTGAAAACAAAACAAACCAACAAATTAATGTATTTATAGGGTCACATGACTTCTATTTTACTAGTGGGGACCTTTATTTATATTTAACCCTCATGGGGACCTGAATTTTGGTCTCCATGATGTGACTGTGTAAATATATCAATGTCCCCATAAAGATAGAAATACAAGCACACACACATATTGCCCACAGAATCAATTTACAGGTTCTGTGCAGGCGAAGGCATTGATGATTTTTTTAAAAAAAAATTTTTTATGAAATTAATTTCAGTCAAGCCAGTCAATTGTAAATCCCCTCCACATTCTGGTGAAGCTTCTTCTCACACAAATAAAATGGAAACAGGGCATGGACACACACACACACACACACACACACAAACAGATAAAACATAATCCTAGTGGCTCAATATGAAAACAAGATTTTTTTTAATCCACATTTTTATTGAATTTTTCATTTTTTAAAACATATGGAGGAAATTTTCGGGGACAAAATGAAGCGTATTCACAGGAAAGTAATCTGTACATACAGTATTTGGGATATGTATATGTCTTTGGTTGTAGTTGAGTCTAAAATGAGTCCATTTGTATTTATGATGTGTTTGATGTTTGTCAGAAGATGAACCACCCACTCACTCACTCGCTCACCCACACAAACACATCCAGTTCAGTCCACACTCCCACTCATTCATCCACGCGGCTCTGAAAGAAAACTACATATTCATGTCTTTTGTTATGGATGTAATTATTGTTTGAATGGACCGGACCAACAGTGGAGAAAATAGCTTGAGTTTGTTGACAGTATAAACCTGACCTGCCTTCATCACCGTCTGTTTGTTTCCCTCAAAACACACGCTTCTGCTAAATACTATTTACCTTCAATTAAATGTGGATGTGAGCCAACATACACCCCTCAGATATTTAATACCATCCACATACGTAAATAACCTCAGCGTACACCTGCCTGTCTACAAAAATAACTGAGTGCACAACTAGAGTTCCTTAATACTCACTACTTTACATCAGTGCTTCTCAAACTTTTTTCACTGATGAAAAAAAACGTACAAACATATTTTTAGTCAAGTACCCCCTGACATGAGCAAAACATTTATGGAAGAAATAAGAGGTACAGTACAGTGCTGTAAAGTCACTGTGTGATTTATTTAAACCAAACAACTTATATCAGTGAACCCGACAAATACTTTCATATTGAATAATATTGAAAGCACGGGTGGGGGGGTCAGAGCCTGTGGATATAAATCCTATTAAAACATACTCTTCCTTGTATTTTCTGTACTTCATATACTCTAGTTTTTCCTTCTTTCTCACTCGTATCACCGTACTTTCATTGCTGCCGTGCATTAGCCACGTCTCCACAGTTACAGTGTTACCACGGTAACAACAGGTACTATTGTGCCACATGTGGACAGGTGTATAAATATACTTTAAAAACATCTGTGTGATCAGTACAATGATTGGCCAGAGGTGTTCCTCTGGTTCCACCCACTAGACTGGACTAAAACTTTTCCTTTTTTTTTTTTTTTTTTTTTTTTTATTTTTTTTTTTTTTTACAGTCTACTTTTTATTATTATTGTTATTTTTATTATTATTATTTATTTATTTATTTTTAAAAAATTAATTAATTTATTTATTTTTATTTATTTTTACAGTCTATTTCACTGACATGGGATCATGAAGAAGTTTTCAAGCAATATGGTAAAAATGTTCTAAAAAAAAAAAAAGATCTCCCACCCCACCTTTAAGGATGTGATTTGACCTACACTAATCTGAATTTGTTTAACACCAATATTAACAACACCCTGATTTAACAACATGCATTTAACAAAAGCACCAGACCAGTGTGGTGTTAAACAACACTAACCTTCTGTGTTTAACACTGACACTGAATATTTAACACTCCCATATTTGCTGATGTGTTGATCCTTAGAAAAGAATGAACGCAGCAGAGGTGAAAAAATAACTCCGTAAAAGTACTTCATTACTGTACTTAAGTGGATTTTTTAGGTATCTGTACTTTATTTGAATATTATTTTTTTGGAAACTCTTTACTTTTACTCCTTACATTTTTTGCATAAATATCTGTACTTTATACTCTTTACATTTTCAGAATAAACTCATTACTTTTTCAAACTAACAAACACCAGAGGAAAAATCAGTGGAGGAGAAGAACTGTGACGTTATATATATAGTTATATGACTTATTTTGACTTTTTATTTCACTATTTTTAACATTTTATCTCACGATTTTGACTTTTTCTCTTAACATTATGCAGTTTTTAAATCTCATCTGTAATTTTTTTAAAATCTCTTGATGAATATTTATCTCAATTGACACATTTTTTTCCCCATTTTTTCTTTATTTCTTGCCCTGTACACTGATCCTATCAAACACATTATCTACAGTAACTCACTTTTAAATGCTTTATTTTAGATACTTTTGAAACCTTTCAGATTTTTCCTGGTTAAATAAGTATTAATGCGTTCATGACAAAACAAAAAATACAGTTTTACTTTTTACTTTATTACGATTGTGAAATTGTACTTTTTTTACTTTTACTTCAGTAAAGGAGTTGAATCAGTACTTGTATTTTTTTCACACCAGTAGCTGTACGTCTACTTAAGTACAGAATGTGGGTCCTTTGAACACCTCTGGAACACTGTATAATCCATTTTGCAATTAGGGGGTGCAATCCATCCTTTATGACTTCAGCTAATGGTTTTTAATTTCCTCTTAATAAAAACAGAAATCATTTTATTTCATTATATCACTTCATATGGGGCGGCTGTGGTTCAGTTGGTAGAGTGGGTCGCCCAATGACCGAGAGGTTGGCGGTTTGCGTCCCGGCTCTGCTGTCCACATGTCGAAGTGTCCTTGGGCAAGACACTGAACCCTCACTTAGGCCCCCAGTAGGACTGACCTTAGACCTTAGAAACCTACTGGTGTGTGAATGGGTGAATGAGAGGCTAATGTAAAGCACTTTGAGCACCATGAAGGTGGAAAAGAACTATATACTGTAAATGCAGAACATTTACCATTTTCACACTGTTCTTGACATATTAGAACAAATATACTTTAAATTATTTTAATCTCTGAACGCCTTCTTCCTTATTATACATATATATATATATTAGAAAATATGCGGTGTATTTCATCACAGTACTGATGTCTTGGACCATCGTCACACATCCTGTTTATAACATTGGCCGTGTTCATTCATTTCAATTAAAACCTTGATAACACACTTTGACAAGTATTCATAAGAGAGTGTGAGTTATGGTTAGTTTCACCCAATTGATGACTGGAGATGATTGACCTTGTGTTACATCTGTCTCTTTTGTTCAACAAACCTCATGACAGTCTTGGTGGATCTTCAAGGTTCTGACAAAGTCTTTTTTTTTTTTTCTCCTTCTCAATCCATTCCAGAGTTAAAGAGTAAATCTGTCTAACTGTCTTTTGTTCTGTTAACACTTTTTACCGCTGTCTTCATAGATAAAATATACAATACCGTGGGTTTTCTGTTAGTCATAAATGTTTACTATTTGCTGTCAAAAACAAACAACAAACAAACAAAAGGTTCCATATGGATTCTAACAATAAAGCCGATGGAATATGGTGATTGTCTTTGGTTTCACTTCGTGTCCCCACATGTTTATAACGTTAAAGATTTTCATATTAACTAAACCACAAAATACATTATAAAACAGGAAATGAAAATATCCATATGTGTCTTTGTCATTATAACACACAAACATAATGTAAATGTTATATTTTCAAACAGTTTATGTGTTTCTGCCAAATGACCATGTCCCACGAAGTAAAGTTACTGTTTCATGGAATATAAAACTATTATAAATAGCCAGTAACCACAGTTTTTAGCTCATACAGGGATGAGCTATTGCTGTCGCGGTTCATCCATCCGTCGTCATCGTCCATCGTCATCGTCCGTCGTCGTCCATAATTCAGTAAAATCACTTCTCTTCCCTCATTCCTTAACAGATTTCAATTCTGATTGATTCATGAGCTCGATCTAAGCACTGGGCACAAAACTTATCACTTGCCTTTGTAAACAATTTGTTTACACCATTGTTTATTTTTCCAGTCTGTCTCTATAATCACTGCTCTTCCTTCAGTTCTCAACAGATTTAATTTCCCATTGATTCACTGAGTTCAGTTTTTATCAAAGAAAGTAATTGATCCAATATTATTTTTTTCACCCAACAACCTCCGGCGGTATCATTATCATCTTTAACCACAGTAACATGTCATTACCCAGTATCCTACTGTTGTTCCGTCACATGTTACCCCAGAACAGCTTTGGGGGTCTTCCTATACCATTCACACTGTTTTTGGCATTTGTTAATAAAAACACACAGACACAGTGGGATTGATTTTATGATCTATTGAATGACTCCTTTTGTTGATAGTAAGTGAGGACCTGATAAACACAGGGACATTTGTACTATTTATTTCTGCTAATATGATAATGTATCATCTATCTGTACTTTAACCTTAATATAAGAAACATGAAAAAATTTAAATATTTATAAAATAGTACTATTTAATTTTCTTCCCTAGTTTCATTCAACCCTGTAACAGTACAATCACACTTTAAAAATAATAATAATAATGGTTTAGTCCAACTTCCTAAGCACCCAGGAAGTGACATCTGAATTCCCACTCAAACTGTAAACACAGGTCAGTATATCATACATTCTTCCTATATTTTATTGTTTTTATCATTAAAATTGACATTGTCCAGCTCAACCTCTCAACCCTGTTACAAGCAGAAATTATATTTAGTATTGTTTGAGGGAAAAACTCATAATTGTCTTGGGAAACTTGATTAATTTCTTGTTTCCCACATGCTTTCTCATGCTCCATACCTGAGCTAATGTGGATCTATGGCTATTTTTAGCTAAAATCTTCAACCCCATAACCTAAAAACACTGTTATGGAGATTAGTCTTTGTTACAGGGTTGAAGGTTGGGCTGTTCTTATGCCAAATTCAGACAATCTCCTAATACTTACTATAAATAATGTCATATTTTCTTCCTTGTTTTCAGTGACATGAATGTTGGCTTGAAGGAAAACTGAGAATCAACATAATTGATTTCTGTAACAATGACACGTCTTTCCTTTTATTGAATATTCTCTCATTTCGCCCATTCTCACATCAAATTCTCAGCCTTCACGCTGTTTTCCTCATAATAATCTAAGATAGACAGACCTTTATTGATTAAAAGAAGTGACGTTGGAAAAGATGTTGTGGAATGAGCATCCAATTA
>CM035802.1:36126238-36162987 GCA_020466265.1 Siphamia tubifer | reverse complement strand
AAGTTAAAATTATGTGAAAAAAGTAACAATTCTCAGATAAAAAGTCAAAATTCCAAGTCACGACACACAACCAAAATTAATCCATATGTTAGGTGCACTTTGTTTTTTTTTTTTTAGAAAATTAAGTCTTTTAATTGTGCCTTTTTACCCAGAAAATTATTAAAATGTTTAATCAGATGAATCACAGGGTTACTTTGGATTAAATTTAATTAATCATGATTAAGAAAACTACTGTAGGTCTGTTTTTTTTTTACTCAAATTTTCCACTAAGACCACCCCCCCCAAAAAAAATGCAGAGAAAAAATAAACCAAATCTTATGAAATCCATTAAAATTGCCATAAATAAATAAACTTTTACTCCTAAAAAACCCCAATGAAAAATCGAAAATGTATTCACAACTCTTTTAAAATACAGGAAAAAAACCACCAAAAATATGATAAAATGTCCAAAACATGAATAAATATTCAATTAACATGTTTATTTAACAGTTTTAACAAAATAACTTGAAACTAAACAACTGTTCTTTTTAATCGCGTTACAATTTTTAATCAAATTAATCTTGATGATTAATTATTTTTAGTTAATGCGCTAATTTTGACAGCCCTAAAATATGTATACATATATGTATACATACACATACACACACACACACACACACACATATATATATATATATATATATATATATATATATATATATATATATATATATATATATATATATACTGTATATAATGTCAGTCATGTAGAACATATTATTTAATACAATGTGCGTTATATTTTTCCTATGTATGGAGACTCATGGGGACACCCTGTATACAGACTGTATATACCAGAGTATTGTACTGTACAAACCAATGCTTAGTAAAGTACAAAATACATTTCTCCACATATATATGATTGTTGGTTCAGTATAAATGACCCAATTTTGATATTTACTTGCACCATGTGATCAAGAACAGACCGAGTTAACAATTCTGGAATACTCAAAAATGATATTTAACATTAACATAGAATTTATTTATGTATATTTGTAATTAGCTGAATAAACTACATCCATTTTCAAACACCAGAATCAATTCCAGCTGCTACATTTGAACACTGGTGTCTTTAGATCATGTTGAAAGTTGACTCCATTAAAGAGGAAACAAGTCGTGTAATACAGTAGTTAGTGGAGAAAATATTCCAGTTGATGCGTAGACGTATCTTTGCACACAAACACAGTCGCCCACACTTTCTGGCACACTTATAATTTCCTCATTTGGGGAAACCGTAGCAAAACAATTATCAGCAGGGGATGATACAATAAAGGAAACCATTTCCTGGGTATTACCGAGGGACAAAACATTTATTTCACTTTGTCCAGTGTGCTCATAGGAGTATATAAACTCCTAATGGCAGAAAGGATAGAACATAACTCACACCACTCACACTGCAGACAGCGGGTAGACTGTACTACTGCTGGGCTCGGCAAATCTTTTTACTGCTTTTTCAAAGATTAAAAAAAAAAAACAAAAAAAAAACAATTGGGGACTTTTTCCTCTCATCACTTTGTGGTTGAACTACATTCCCAAAAGATTACTACAACTGACATAGTCTCCACCACACAATTAAACTTCATTTTATATATATTTATATGAAGACATTGCTGCACTGTGAGTTCATCATATAAAACTGTACAAAAGTATTTATTAGACAAACATAGGAATGGTGTACAGTAGAGTATATCAGGGTACAGTACTTTTATAGGGTACTTGTTGAGCCGCATTTTGTAATAAATATCCAAAATGTAATAACTTTTTCATTTCATTTTGTAATAAACCGTCCCAGAGAATTTAGTTTAGTCATTCCTAACTTTCTCAGGACTCCTTCGTCAACTTTCAGGCGCTCTAACTACATCATTCTAAAGATTACACTGATTGGTTGTAGTACCATCCTATTGCATACAGAGGGATTTGAAAGACAACCTTTTAGCCCCGCCTCCTCTGACTATGAAGCACCACTAGACCCATACATGGAATGAAGAGGAAGTATTGACTTAAATGTATGTCAGTGTTTGGTGGTGACTGAAGATTCCTTTTGTGTGTGGTGTGTCCAGAAAACAAAAAGACAAGTTTAATGAAAACAAACTAAATTTGTTGGTTTAAATAAAGTCCAAAAAAGATACAAAATACAAACAGTTCCTTTAGCTAAACATAAATGCAGAGTGATTAACTAAAACAAAATAAATCAATAAGCTCTCTCTCTCTCTCTCTCGCTTGCTCGCTCGCTCTCTGTCTGTCTCTCTTCCTCTCTCTCTCTCTCTCTCTCTCTCGCTTGCTCGCTCGCTCTCTGTCTGTCTCTCTTCCTCTCTCTCTCTCTCTCTCTCTCTCTCTCTCTCTCTCTCTCTCGCTCCCTCTCTCTGTCTCTCTTCCTCTCTCTCTCTCACTCTCTCTCTCTCCCTCTCTCTTCCTCTGTCTCTCTGTCTCTCTGTCTCTGTCTCTGTCTCTCTCTCTCTCTCTCTCTCTGTGTCTCTCTCTCTCTCTCTCTCTCTCTCTCTCACTCACTCATTTATATCATATTGTACATGTGTAAAGATTTAAAATATGATGGATATTTAAACCTACCTATGTATATATTTTTTTGTCCTTAACCGTTACTACAGTAGGGACTGACTTTTAAGCAATAAAACTAACATAAACTGAAGTGTGTTTCTAAATATATGTCATTATATATTTAATGATACATTTCACAATATATCTTGAAATAAATTCAGTTTCAATAAAACTATCCGTAAAAATATAGAGCAGTTTTTGTCTTCAGTGCAGTATATGTTTTATATTTGTAAATATATGATCAACTCATATATTAAAGTATATTAGATAATATATCAACTACTTTTCCATATATGGGAATATATTTTTGAATATAATACATTATATTTTTCAATATATTGCCATATATTTCTGTTTCATAAGGGTGAACCTTTACAAGACATGAATAAATAAATAACAAATGGTTAATACACAGTAATAAATAATAATAATTTCTTTTTTTTTTTTTTTACCATAATTGCTCTTCTTGTGTAAATAGAGACAAATGCATGATGTTATTGGACAACTTTCAAATAATATCTTGTGTTTCTCTGAAATGTTTAGTTAAACTACGAAAGGAATCAAAGCGTCTTGTTTTTTTTTTTTCTGTGCAGAGAGTTTGGGTGGAGAGATCCGGAGCTGCCAGAGGTGATCCAGATGTTACAGCACCAGTTCCCGTCAGTGCAGTCCAACGCTGCTGCTTACCTCCAGCATCTCTGCTTCGGAGACAACAAGATCAAAGCTGAGGTTTGTGTGTGTTTGTGTGTGTGAATATTTGTATTAACCCTCCGGTATCTGCGTGTACAGTTTACACACACTTTGCACGATGCGTTAAAAAAACTTTTTCAGAATTTAAACGTCAGAATTCAAAAGTTTTTAAAATAATGGACATCAACTAAAAAAAAGAATGTAGCATCTATATGAAAAATTTACAATTACTACCATTATAACCAGTGTTTTCATACATAAACCATTATAGAATAAATACTGCTTTTACGTAGCCCAGTAAACTAGCCCATCTGTATTTTTGTTAGTTCATTAGTTTTTATGGATTTTAACATGTTTTGTACATTTTTTTCTTTGCATTTTTTGTTTCTTAGTGTAGTTTTGGGTATTTTGGCAGACATTTAAGTACATAAAAAAAACTGGAAAAGACAGAACAGTTGACCGACAAAGTGTTTTATTAGTGATTAATCAAAATTAATCCATAACATGGATTGTAAAAATTGTAACCAATAAAAAATGTGAAATTATGAGATAAAAACTCAAAATTGTGAGATAATTAGTCACAAATTTTCCACTGACATTCACCTTAAAACAACACATTTTACATATTATCACATTTGATAAGTTTGAAAAAGTAATGATCATATTCTGAAAATGTAAAGAGTATAAAATACAGATATTTATATAAATGTAAAGAGTATAAAGTACAGATATTTATATAAATATTTAGTACAAATACTTGTGGAAGAATTGTAAGGAGTAAAAGTAAATATTGGGCATATAAAGTAAAGATACCTGACAAATGTACTTCGGTACAGTATGAAGTACTTTTACTTCGTTACTTCCCACCTCTGCCTAGTTTGAAGTTACTGTAGAAAAGGGAATGATTGAAACCTACACACTGTTACTTTCCCAGCTTTCCTTTGAGCTGCTATCAGCGTAGCTCAGTGTGTTTTGCATTTTCCTGGAGGCGTTTGCATTAACTTAACCAGTTCCACTCTGATGTTCTGCATGATAAAACGTACCACAATCTGTGTCCCTAAGCTGTGCCTTCTATTAACTTGTATCTATAGTGGCAATATAGTTCAATTAGTCCCAAAGTCACAGATTTGTTTTTCAAAAGCAATTTTGGAAAACCCCTATGGGACGCTCTAATAAACCCTTTAAAAGCTCAGCAGCGCTCTGCAAAGACTGGTCTATGTCTTTCATATTGTTTTTAATGCAGACACACACACACACTAACTTGTTTACCTGTCTCATAAGGACCAAGTTTGTAATCTAGTAGTAGGGTAGTGAGTGTAAACACACCTTCTTTTTTTAATAAAATAAAATGTAAAATTAAAATAATAATAACAAGGCAGTCGGACGCAGACCTTCGACAAGGATTGATTTTTCATTCACACGTGACGTGATGGAGCCATAGGTGTCTGAAGGTTAGGGGTCAAAGGTTAGGGTTGTAGGTGTTGACCCATCTGATGTCTGAAGGTTAGGGGTCAAAGGTTAGGGTTATAGGTGTTGACCCATCTGATGTCTGAAGGTTAGGGGTCAAAGGTTAGGGTTGTAGGTGTTGACCCATCTGATGTCTGAAGGTTAGGGGTCAAAGGTTAGGGTTATAGGTGTTGACCCATCTGATGTCTGAAGGTTAGGGGTCAAAGGTTAGGGTTATAGGTGTTGACCCATCTGATGTCTGAAGGTTAGGGGTCAAAGGTTAGGGTTATAGGTGTTGACCCATCTGATGTATGAAGGTCAGACCATGTGAATGAAAAAAACACCAGATTACCACCGAGACCACTGAGATATTACCACTGATGTGTGACCTTTGACCTTCATTGCTCAAAATCTAATTGGTTCTTCCTTGACCCATTATCTATCATTACTGAATGATAGTGTTTTGTGTAATCTGGCTGACAGACAGACAGACAGACAGACAGACAGACAGACAGACCCGAATTTAATACCTCCTTGGCAGAGGTATTACATTTAATAAAATAAATAAATGATACTAATAATAATAATTTAAAGATAAAAAAATAAATAAATAATAATGAATACATAAACAATGAAAAAAAAGTTTCCCTTTTCACCTGTTTCCTTCAAGCTTTATGGGGACTTCTGAAAAACAAAACAAACCAACAAATTAATGTATTTATAGGGTCACATGACTTCTATTTTACTAGTGGGGACCTTTATTTATATTTAACCCTCATGGGGACCTGAATTTTGGTCTCCATGATGTGACTGTGTAAATATATCAATGTCCCCATAAAGATAGAAATACAAGCACACACATATTGCCCACAGAATCAATTTACAGGTCTGTGCAGGCGAAGGCATTGATGATTTTTTTTAAAAAAAAATTTTTATGAAATTAATTTCAGTCAAGCCAGTCAATTGTAAATCCCCTCCACATTCTGGTGAAGCTTCTTCTCACACAAATAAAATGGAAACAGGGCATGGACACACACACACACACACACACACACAAACAGATAAAACATAATCCTAGTGGCTCAATATGAAAACAAGATTTTTTTTAATCCACATTTTTATTGAATTTTTCATTTTTTAAAACATATGGAGGAAATTTTTGGGGACAAAATGAAGCGTATTCACAGGAAAGTAATCTGTACATACAGTATTTGGGATATGCATGTGTCTTTGGTTGTAGTTGAGTCTAAAATGAGTCCATTTGTATTTATGATGTGTTTGATGTTTGTCAGAAGATGAACCACCCACCCACTCACTCGCTCACCCACACAAACACATGCAGTTCAGTCCACTCCCACTCATTCATCCACGCGGCTCTGAACGAAAACTACATATTCATGTCTTTTGTTATGGATGTAATTATTGTTTGAATGGACCGGACCAACAGTGGAGAAAATAGCTTGAGTTTGTTGACAGTATAAACCTGACCTGCCTTCATCACCGTCTGTTTGTTTCCCTCAAAACACACGCTTCTGCTAAATACTATTTACTTCAATTAAATGTGGATGTGAGCCAACATACACCCCTCAGATATTTAATACCATCCACATACGTAAATAACCTCAGCGTACACCTGCCTGTCTACAAAAATAACTGAGTGCACAACTAGAGTTCCCTTAATACTCACTACTTTACATCAGTGCTTCTCAAACTTTTTTCACTGATGAAAAAAAACGTACAAACATATTTTTAGTCAAGTACCCCCTGACATGAGCAAAACATTTATGGAAGAAATAAGAGGTACAGTACAGTGCTGTAAAGTCACTGTGTGATTTATTTAAACCAAACAACTTATATCAGTGAACCCGACAAATACTTTCATATTGAATAATATTGAAAGCACGGGTGGGGGGTTCAGAGCCTGTGGATATAAATCCTATTAAAACATACTCTTCCTTGTATTTTCTGTACTTCATATACTCTAGTTTTTCCTTCTTTCTCACTCGTATCGCCGTACTTTCATTGCTGCCGTGCATTAGCCACGTCTCCACAGTTACAGTGTTACCACGGTAACAACAGGTACTATTGTGCCACATGTGGACAGGTGTATAAATATACTTTAAAAACATCTGTGTGATCAGTACAATGATTGGCCAGAGTGTTCCTCTGGTTCCACCCACTAGACTGGACTAAAACTTTTCCTTTTTTTTTTTTTTTTTTTTTTTTTAAATTTTTTTTTTTTTTACAGTCTACTTTTTATTATTATTGTTATTTTTATTATTATTATTTATTTATTTATTTTTAAAAAATTAATTAATTTATTTATTTTTATTTATTTTTACAGTCTATTTCACTGACATGGGATCATGAAGAAGTTTTCAAGCAATATGGTAAAAATGTTCTAAAAAAAAAAAAAGATC
Organism: Siphamia tubifer; assembly: GCA_020466265.1. Lineage (NCBI taxonomy): Eukaryota > Metazoa > Chordata > Actinopteri > Kurtiformes > Apogonidae > Siphamia > Siphamia tubifer. The sequence continues at coordinate 36,155,839 of CM035802.1, read as the reverse complement.
TCCCACCCCACCTTTAAGGATGTGATTTGACCTACACTAATCTGAATTTGTTTAACACCAATATTAACAACACCCTGATTTAACAACATGCATTTAACAAAAGCACCAGACCAGTGTGGTGTTAAAACAACACTAACCTTCTGTGTTTAACACTGACACTGAATATTTAACACTCCCATATTTGCTGATGTGTTGATCCTTAGAAAAGAATGAACGCAGCAGAGGTGAAAAAATAACTCCGTAAAAGTACTTCATTACTGTACTTAAGTGGATTTTTTAGGTATCTGTACTTTATTTGAATATTATTTTTTTGGAAACTCTTTACTTTTACTCCTTACATTTTTTGCATAAATATCTGTACTTTATACTCTTTACATTTTCAGAATAAACTCATTACTTTTTCAAACTAACAAACACCAGAGGAAAAATCAGTGGAGGAGAAGAACTGTGACGTTATATATTATAGTTATATGACTTATTTTGACTTTTTATTTCACTATTTTTAACATTTTATCTCACGATTTTGACTTTTTCTCTTAACATTATGCAGTTTTTAAATCTCATCTGTAATTTTTTAAAAATCTCTTGATGAATATTTATCTCAATTGACACATTTTTTTCCCCATTTTTTCTTTATTTCTTGCCCTGTACACTGATCCTATCAAACACATTATCTACAGTAACTCACTTTTAAATGCTTTATTTTAGATACTTTTGAAACCTTTCAGATTTTTCCTGGTTAAATAAGTATTAATGCGTTCATGACAAAACAAAAAATACAGTTTTACTTTTTACTTTATTACGATTGTGAAATTGTACTTTTTTTACTTTTACTTCAGTAAAGGAGTTGAATCTTTTTTCACACCAGTAGCTGTACGTCTACTTAAGTACAGAATGTGGGTCCTTTGAACACCTCTGGAACACTGTATAATCCATTTTGCAATTAGGGGGTGCAATCCATCCTTTATGACTTCAGCTAATGGTTTTTAATTTCCTCTTAATAAAAACAGAAATCATTTTATTTCATTATATCATTTCATACGGGGTGGCTGTGGTTCAGTTGGTAGAGTGGGTCACCCAATGACCGAGAGGTTGGCGGTTCGCGTCCCGGCTCTGGCTGTCCACATGTCGAAGTGTCCTTGGGCAAGACACTGAACCCTGACTTAGGCTGAGAGGCTAATGTAAAGCACTTTGAGCACCATGAAGGTGGAAAAGAACTATATAAATGCAGTCCATTTACCATTTTCACACTGTTCTTGACATATTAGAACAAATATACTTTAAATTATTTTAATCTCTGAACGCCTTCTTCCTTATTATACATATATATATATATTAGAAATATGCGGTGTATTTCATCACAGTACTGATGTGTTGGACCATCGTCACACATCCTGTTTATAACATTGGCCGTGTTCATTCATTTCAATTAAAACCTTGATAACAAACTTTGACAAGTATTCATAAGAGAGTGTGAGTTATGGTTAGTTTCACCCATTGATGACTGGAGATGATTGACCTTGTGTTACATCTGTCTCTTTTGTTCAACAAACCTCATGACAGTCTTGGTGGATCTTCAAGGTTCTGACAAAGTCTTTTTTTTTTTCTCCTTCTCAATCCATTCCAGAGTTAAAGAGTAAATCTGTCTAACTGTCTTTTGTTCTGTTAACACTTTTTACCGCTGTCTTCATAGATAAAATATACAATACCGTGGGTTTTCTGTTAGTCATAAATGTTTACTATTTGCTGTCAAAAACAAACAAACAAACAAACAAAAGGTTCCATATGGATTCTAATAATAAAGCCGATGGAATATGGTGATTGTCTTTGGTTTCACTTCGTGTCCCCACATGTTTATAACCTTAAAGATTTTCATATAAACTAAACCACAAAATACATTATAAAACAGGAAATGAAAATATCCATATGTGTCTTTGTCATTATAACACACAAACATAATGTAAATGTTATATTTTCAAACAGTTTATGTGTTTCTGCCAAATGACCATGTCCCCACGAAGTAAAGTTACTGTTTCATGGAATATAAAACTAATATAAATAGCCAGTAACCACAGTTTTTAGCTCATACGGGGATGAGCTATTGCTGTCGCGGTTCATCCATCCGTCGTCATCGTCCGTCGTCGTCCATAATTCAGTAAAATCACTTCTCTTCCCTCATTCCTTAACACATTTCAATTCTGATTGATTCATGAGCTCGATCTAAGCACTGGGCACAAAACTTATCACTTGCCTTTGTAAACAATTTGTTTACACCATTGTTTATTTTTCCAGTCTGTCTCTATAATCACTGCTCTTCCTTCAGTTCTCAACAGATTTAATTTCCCATTGATTCACTGAGTTCAGTTTTTATCAAAGAAAGTAATTGATCCAATATTATTTTTTCACCAACAACCTCCTGCGTATCATTATCATCTTTAACCACAGTAACATGTCATTACCCAGTATCCTACTGTTGTTCCGTCACATGTTACCCCAGAACAGCTTTGGGGGCTTCCTATACCATTCACACTGTTTTTGGCATTTGTTGATAAAAACACACAGACACAGTGGGATTGATTTTATGATCTATTGAATGACTCCCTTTTGTTGATAGTAAGTGAGGACCTGATAAACACAGGGACATTTGTACTATTTATTTCTGCTAATATGATAATGTATCATGTATCTGTACTTTAACCTTAATATAAGAAACATGAAAAAATTTAAATATTTATAAAATAGCACTATTTAATTTTCTTCCCTAGTTTCATTCAACCCTGTAACAGTAACAATCACACTTTAAAAATAATAATAATAATGGTTTAGTCCAACTTCCTAAGCACCCAGGAAGTGACATCACTGAATTCCCACTCAAACTGTAAACACAGGTCAGTATTATCGTACTTTCTTCCTATATTTTATTGTTTTTATCATTAAAATTGACATTGTCCAGCTCAACCTTTCAACCCCGTTACAAGCAGAAATTATATTTAGTATTGTTTGAGGGAAAAACTCATAATTGTCTTGGGAAACTTGATTAATTTCTTGTTTCCCACATGCTTTCTCATGCTCCATACCTGAGCTAATGTGGATCTATGGCTATTTTTAGCTAAAATCTTCAACCCCATAACCTAAAAACACTGTTATGGAGATTAGTCTTTGTTACAGGGTTGAAGGTTGGGCTGTTCTTATGCCAACCTCCAATGTGCACCAAATTCAGACAATCTCCTAATACTTACTATAAATAATGTCATATATTCTTCCTTGTTTTCAGTGACATGAATGTTGGCTTGAAGGAAAACTGAGAATCAACATAATTGATTTCTGTAACAATGACACGTCTTTCCTTTTATTGAATATTCTCTCATTTCGCCCATTCTCACATCAAATTCTCAGCCTTCACGCTGTTTTCCTCATAATAATCTAAGATAGACAGACCTTTATTGATTAAAAGAAGTGACGTTGGAAAAGATGTTGTGGAATGAGCATCCAATTATGTTGAACACACGTCCTAAGGCATGTTCACAGTATCTTCCATCACTTTTCTCTATTGACTTTTATGACAGGTTTTATCAGCAGGCCTTGTTTAACTCTGTTTAAATTCACAAAACCAGTAAGAACGTGTTTAAAAAGCAGGATATTTTGCAACAGATATGTATGAATTTAGAGCAGGATGGAAATGTTAGTAGTACTTTATGTCATGTTTAGCAGTACTAGGTAAAATTAGCCTTTAACTACTGGACTATTTATTTATTTACACTAACTTAGGTTATGTCACAATTTGGACTTTTTCTCTTAAAATTATGCATTTTTTTAAATGTAATTTGTAATTTGTCAATTGTGACTTTTTTTTTCCTCGTTTTTCCTAAGTTCAATGCCCATACCCACAAACCTGAGAACAGTGACCCTATCAAACACATTATCTACACACTAACTCACTTTTAAAGGCTTTATTTTAAATATTTTTGAAACTTTTCAGATTTTTTTCCTCCTGGTTAAATAAGTATTATTGTGTTCATCGTGAAAAAAAAAGTAGTTTTAGTTTTTAACTTTTCTACTTTTTTACAATTGTAAAAATGTACTTTTTTTTTACTTTTACTTTAGTAAAGGAGTTGAATCAGTACTTCTACTTTTACCAGAGTATTTTTTCACACCAGTACTTGTATTTCTACTTAAGTACAGAATGTGAGTACTTTGAACAACTCTGGAAATTATGTCATTTTTCACGACACACTGGTTGGGAAACACTGGTCTATGGCACAGGTCGCTATTACACGTTTTATTTCAAGAATGGTCAAATAAATTCAATCAAATTCAGTTCACAAATCAATCAATCAATCCAGATTGGACCCTTTGGTGGGCTGGGTCTGTCCCCCAGGCCTTATGTTTGACACCTGTCCTGCAATGAACAGAACATACTATGCCTTCGCCTTCTGTATGTGGAACATTCCCAGAACCATTCTGAGGATTAAGCAGTTTGGGAAATGAATGAATCAATCTGTGATAAAGGTGTTTCTTCCAGTTGGTTAAGTGGAGTCTTTGGACACAGAAAGCTGCTTTTTTTTCCTGATAAGCACAGGTCGAACTGCACAATAATATTGTTGTCTCCTTTGCCCTCTATCAGCAGAATGTCAAATGATCTTTGAATTTCCCAGGACGGAAATGCATCCTTACTCTGGATGTGTGTCTAATCCACTCTATTGTGGCTGACGGGGGTAAACACAACACATCCACAAAACGCTGCAAACACACGAAAGATGCAACAAACACAAACACACGAAAGATGCAACAAACACAAACACACGAAAGATGCAACAGAGAAATACTGCAATCATAGAAACCAAGCAGAAACACAAACCACACATTACAAGTGTCCCGGAAGTTCTGGAAGTTCTGGTGTCGATAGTGTCTCACTGAAGCCCCCGAGTCAGATAAAATATTCCGGAATTTGGACTATGAAAGTGAGAGCGTGCAGACACGTCTCCACTGACTCTGACATTTAACAGACGTGCATCTTCTCCACAAGCATCAGCGTCTGTTCGCTCAGCTTTACCTACTGGAGAGGCTTCAGGAGCGGACACAGACTTCCTGGGTGTCGGGGAGTTTAGGGACCGTCACAAAATAAGCTGACCGGCAAAACTAAAAAAAAATCTGCATTAAATCAATTGTATATTCATCTCAAATTTATAAATAAATACACAAATGAATGAATCAATACATAAATAAATAAATAATTAATAAGTATTAATTTAATTTAACTAGCAAATGCTTACTCAAATGACATGTTTTTGTTCAATAGTGTGTGGGTCATGTGACCTCTAGACTCCAATAGGTCTTTAATTCATAGCCCTGCTCTGGGCACACAAAACACACCTCGTATATTTAATTTATATCACTTCCTTGATTTTCTAGCAATTTTTTACTCATTAATTACACGTTTTCATTCAATAATTGGGAAAGGGGGTGGGGGTCAATAAGCTTATAAAAATATACATATAAACTCCCAAAACAACTGCAAGAGAGAAACGCTGTAAATTAACTCCACAACAAAATAAAACAGTAGAAGAAGATGATTGTGGATGAAAATGAAGTGAATTAATTTAAGAGATTAACATGAAAAGGTTTGTTTCCCTTCGTCTTTTTTTAAACATTTGACCATATTTTGCTACAATATAATAGAAGAACAGCAGAGGTGCGGCACTAAAGTTAGCTCCATAACACTGCAGCTGCCATTTTCACTCTGAGAGAAGTGATCATGTGACCATGAACATCACATCCTGTGACATATAACTGCAGAAAAAGTCTTCCCGTTGCACTTTTGCTATAAATTAGAAAATCGAAATGTCTGAAAAACCACCTCATGAAAACATAAAAACTTTTAATCAATATTTGAGTGTTTGTTTTTTTAAATTAATTACCAGTTTTTATAGCGATATTTACATTTTGCAAATTTCCAAGGGTAATGGAAATACAGCTCCTGATAATTTCAACAACATTTACTATATATTTCCCCCAAGAGTCTGAAAATCCAAAAGGACAAAAAAAGGAACTACGACACAAACATGAAAAACAGATCAACTTTATATTAGTAACTAAGTTGAAATAGTTCACCTTAACATGCATTATGAATCTGGTGAGTGAATGATATATTTGTTATGAGCACTAAACTAAGGACTTTCCTTTTATATTTTCAGTCTGCCAGACAGACGCAGATGTCAGGGGACACACTGAGCAGCTAAATACAGCCACAACATGGATGCTATTCATGCTTAAAGAGAACTCTCTACAGGGGTATGAAGAAGGAAAAGGGCTGAAACTGAGACAGATGAGAGACACATGGGGACAAAGAGGGAAACTAGAGGAGCTAAGAAGAAGAAATAGAACAAAAAAGGAATGGATTTGCTTTGTGTTATCTGTACAAAGTAGATTTTAAAGTGTTAAAGTCAACTCTGAAAGTGTTAGTCTTAACCAGAGGTGGAAGGAACTACTGTGTTTTCTACAGTGTACGGTGCACTGGAGTATGAGGTGCATTAACTCAAGGTAAAGTCATGAGATTAAACGTCAAAATTATGAAATAAAAAGTCTAAATTATTAAATAAAAAGTCAAAATTATGAAATAAAAAGTCAAAATTATGAAATAAAAAGTCAAAATTATGAAATAAAAAGTCTAAATTATGAAATAAAAAGTCAAAATTCTAAGTTATTAACCACAACTAGAATTAATCCATATGTAAGGCACACTGGATTATAAAGTACATTCAGTGAAGTCTAAATTATGAGACTATACTTTAAATTATGTACTTTATCCTCTTTACATTTATATAAATATTTTTATGTTTATATAAATATCTGTACTTTATCCTCCTCACATTCAAACGGGTCAATACTGTTATAAAATTGTGTTGAAAAAGTGTGTATTGGTGTAAAAGGTCAAACCATGTTTACTCATTGTAAGATATTAGAACAAGTTGTGTTTTAATTTTTAAAGAAAGTTCTCTGTTGACTTTAGCAGGACAGACATTGTTGTGGCTCCTGTCGTCACTAATGATACTATTCTTAAAAACAAAAACAAAACAGCAAATAAAGATAATTAAACACATATGAAGTAACTCATTAAAATCAATAACCCTAATTAACCCCTGCTCATAAAATACCATATAATCACCCAATACCCACAATGCAATGCAGGAAAACATGCCATAAATTATTAGCAAAATGATTTTAAATTTACAGAACTCTGTAGACAGTCGAACATTTAACACCAACTCTATCACTTATTTGACTCCTTTAGAACTTAGTGTAGTGTGATTTCAACTCTTGATGTTTCAGAGTTTTTCTTCACACTGGAAATTTAACTCAAATAAATGTGCTGTGCATCAGTTGGTGAGATGTGTTGTGCAGCAGAGAAGGATGATTAATGCAGCAGTTTATCTGTGGTTGACAGATGTGTGTCTGCGAGTGGTCATTAACCTGTTTCATCACTGCTGTGTGTGTGTGTGTGTGTGTGTGTGTGTGTGTGTGTGTGTGCTTGGATTCATGTCTTTATGGGGACACCACACCATGGGGACCTCTGACACTATGGGGACCAAAATTCAGGTCCCCACGAGAGTTAAATAGAAGTAAAGGTCCCCACTAGTAAAAGAGAAATGATGTGGCCCTATAAATACATGAATTAGTTTTTCCTGGAAGTCCCCATAAAGACATGTTCCCTTTTTTTATGTATGTATTTTTATTTATTTTTCAAATTTCTTTTTTTCATTATTTATTTATTCGTATTATTTTTAAAAGTATTTAAAAATATATTTTTATTTTATTTTTCAAATTATTTTTTATTTCTTGATTAATTTTATAGATTTATTTAAGTGTAATTTAGTTTTTTATTTTATTGCATTAAAAAACTACTTTATTACAAACTTGGTCCTCTTGAGACATGGAAACGAGTGTGAGTGTGAGTGTGAGTGTGTGTGTGTGTGTGTGTGTGTGTGTGTGTGTGTGTGTGTGTGTGTGTGTGTGTTGTTTCTGGATGACCAGTATATTTCAGTGTCTATGTGAAATCCATCATTATTGGACGTTATAATGACGTTATAAAAATGGATGATTGAGAGCCATAATGACCAGTCATGGTCCAAATCTGTCAGACACTCGGCCAGAAAAACAATCAGGTGGCGGCGAGCGTCTGTACGGTGGAGACTCCAGCTCCTGAGTCACACCAGCAGTTACCGTGACGACCATGAGGATTTTGGCTTGATTTTCACAAAGTGGGAGAAAATGGCAACCACTGTTCTGTGTATATATTAGTGTTGTCAATAAAAAATCGATTTTAGATACTAAATCGATATTGACCCTTGGTATTTAATTAGATACTAAGTTGCTGGAAAATCGATTTTTGTTTTTATGGCGCGTCGCCGCTTTTTTGTAGCGGGTAACGTTAAGAATTGTAAACAGGCATCAACGCGGTCAGCTCTGGCACAGCCGTAATGCCGGCGTGTAAGTTAAAGTCTCTTTTTTTCTCCAGCTGCCTCTGACAGCACACGGGATGACGCCAGTGCGACCACAGACCTATACACTATTTCTATAGGTCTGTGATTGGACCATCCGATGCAACTTTGCTTTTAAAGGCCTCGATATAGTCGAACGTTTATGCGCGCGGGCGGCAGCCAGGCGGTAGCGCATAGTATCACGTTACCACCACGGAGGCCACCGTGAGCATGTCAGCCTATCATTTTTGACGTGCGCGCTGCTAGTCCCGCAAGGGGTCCACGGTGGTCACATGATGCAATACGCTGCCGCACGCGCACATAATGCTCGACCATAAAGAGGCTTGCAGTTAGCACTGCAGAAGGGCTTGAGCAAAAAGATAGGCCTACCTTAACTTACCAAGAGATAGACATGCATTTATTCTGCACCCGCACTCACTACCTTTTTTTAGCAGTCCATGGAGGAAAGTTTAAGAGGAATCCTTCACATCTCCAGTATCGAAATTCGTAACGAGTATCGACTATTATCCTTAGTATCGGTATCGAGTTGGAAATTTTAGTATCGTGACAACACTAGTATATATATATATATATATATATATATATATATATATATATATATATATATATATATATATATATATTATCTTGTACATTTATAAAGATTTAAAAGATGATGGATATTTAAACCAAGCTGTACCGTATTTTCTGGACTATAAGACGCACCTGATGTATTTTTATAAATATATAAAAAAGAGAATATACAGGCATTTTTTAAAATTTTGTTCTATTTTTAAATATTAAACATAATACTAATTGTTTTTATTATAATATAATATAATAAAAAAATATGTTATAAATTATATTATATTAAATATTAAAAAAAAAAAAGATGTGACTACGATAACTACCCAATGGTTCCCTACGTTACCTACAAGTGATGATTACTAACTTGGTCCTCATGAGTCATGGAAGTGTGTGTGTGTGTGTTTGTGTGTGTGTGTGTGTGTGTGTTCATGTGTGTCTGGGCAGATGGAGGTCTGGACTGAGCACAGATCACTGTTGACCACAGAGACAGCTTGGCAAATTCATCTTCAGGATCATTTATTGCTCCTCTGGACCATTATAAATATCTGAAGAAATGACACACACACACACACACACACACACACACACACACACACACACACACACACACACACACACTGGTTTCCATGTCTCATGAGGACCAAGTTTCTAATTCAGTAGCCATTGGGTAGAGAGTGTAAAAACATTTTCTTGTTTTTATTTCTTTAAATTATTATTATTATTATTATTATTATTATTATTATTATTATTATTATTATTATTATTATTATTATTATTATTATTATTATTATTATTATTATTATTATTATTATTATTATTATTATTATTATTATTATTATTATTATTAATTAACATATCTTCTTTCACTTTGCACCTGTTTCCCTCATGATATATGGGGACTCAATGTATTTATGGGGTCACATCATTTCTATTTTACTAGTGGGGACCTTTATTTATATTTTTACCCCTATGGGGACCTGAATTTTGGTCCCCATGATGTGACTGTGTAAACCTGCCAATGTCCCCATAAAGATAAATATACAAACACACAAATACACACACTGCACATGTGCAACTAGTCACAACTCACAAGCTGATGACACCTGAGATCATGCATCCCGTTCAAGTACAGTAGACACACACACACACACACACACACACACACACACACACACACACACACACACACACACACTGTGTCAGACTAAAGTTCAGTCACATCAGTAATTCATTTGGGGTAGCAGTGTTGTCGATATCCATTTATCCATGGTTCTGGCTGAAGGCAGAAGAACATGCCCCCTGACTCTGCAGACCCCTCCCCTCCCCCTCCCCCTCCCCCTCCCCCTCCCCCCTCCCCCCTCCCCCTCCCCTGTCCCCCTCCTCTACCCTCTCTCACACATTTCTCCATTTTGGTTTTTCATGCTACTTTATGTCCTGTCTCTTCCATTTACCTTCACTTGTTAAACTGTTGGTCCTTCTCATGTGTTTGACTTATTTGTGTCTATTACTGTGTTCAACACCAGATGATGTTGAATTTATTTTCGACTCTAATAGTTCAGCAGCTTTAGTCCAAGTATCAAACTAATTGTTAACATTGGTATAAAAGCATCACATTCAGTACTTTTATAGAGTCTAGTTTTCTGAACATATTTAGATGTGGATCCACTTAATATATTATTAGAACAGACGTAGCAGTGATTTAAAAAAAAAAAAAAAGCTTTGGATTATTGTCATGTTAATGGTTTTGTATTCCATCTACAGGTGATTAAATGATCACATGTTCTATTTATTACATGAGCAAATTATTTGGGTGATATTTTGTATTAATGAGCAACTAATGACAAAAGTACATAAATAAATTAAAGCCATATATTAATGTCACATATAATATAAAAGGATCATTTAACTATAGTGTGTGAGTCAGTTTGTTCTTGATCACATGGTGCAAGTAAATGTTAAAAATGGGTCATTTTTACTGAATCAACAATTATATAGACAGTCTGGGTAAGACATGTATTTGTACTTTATTGAGTACTGGTTTGTACTATACTCTGGTAAATACTAGGACATTAAAACTTTAACTAGTCGGCACGTCGACGCCCGGAGCACAAGTCGACTTACATTTGGAGGAGTCTATAAGTACGACAAGACACTCAACAAGAGTGTTATTCTCTCTCTCTCTCTCTCTCTCTCTCTCTCTCACTCTCTCTATCGCTATCCCTCTCTCTCACACACTCTCGCTCTCTCTATCTCTCTCTCTCTCTCTGTCTCTCTCTCTCTCTCTCTTTCTCTCTCGCTCTATCTCTCTCTCTCTCTCTCTCTCTCTGTCTCTCTTTCTCTCTCTAGCTCTATCTCTCTCTCTTTCTCTGTCTCTCTTTCTCTCTATTGCTGTCCCTCTCTCTCTCTCTCTCTCTCTCTCTATCTCTCTCTCTCTCTCTGTCTCTCTCTCTCTCTCTTTCTCTCTCTAGCTCTATCTCTCTCTCTCTCTCTTTCTCTGTCTCTCTCTCTCTCTATCGCTGTCCCTCTCTCTCTTTCTTTCTCTCTCCCTCTATCTCTCTATCACTCTCTCTATCTCTCTCTCTCTCCCTCTCTATTTCTCTCTCTAGCTCTATCTCTCTCTGTCTCTTTTTCTCTCTCTCTATCTCTCTCTCTCTAGCTCTATCTATCTCTCCTCTCTATCTCAATCTCTCTCTCTATTTCACTCTCTCTCTCTCTCTCTCTCTCTCTCTCTCTCTCTCTCTCTCTCTCTCTCTCTCTCTCTCTCTCTCTCTCTCTCTCTCTCTCTCTCTCTCTCTCTCTCTCTCTCTCTCTAAACCAGACGTGGCTGCTACAGGTAAGACAGTTGTGGTCGTCTGACAAAACAAAAGACAGTGACAGACACATCAGCCACTTTAAAGATGGCCACCACACCTGTCTTACACATAACCTACAGTGACTCCACATGTAGAACTGTACAGAATATCCTCATCTCTATATATGTGTTAAATGTTTTTGTACCTGTTTGAACAGTTTTATACTCAACAATAAGACAGTTCAGTTGCTCATCCAGGTCATAACTTTACCTGGTGCTGTCTTTGTAGCAGTTAAATGATGCCTCTCAGTAGCTTTTACACATTATTTGAGTGTAACAGAGGTTTTTCAATAAGAATGAAGACTGTCCCACCACTGATGATGTTCCTGTCACTTCAGCACACATGGATTTAATCCGTACTTTTCCTTCCCTCCAGGTCACCTTTGGACAATGTGCCAGCTTTAATATGGTCTTTTTTGGCTCAGTGGTTTTTGAGTACTGACAATTTATGGGTGACTCGTAACAAATTATTTATCCATCCCTTTTCTTTATACAGACTTTTTTTTGTGCCATTTTGTTTTCATGAACTAGAATCAAAAAGCCTGATTTTCTTGGTCGTCATCTGTGTCATTGCTCATATTGTCGGTATCAAACTACTTACAACAAAACAAACATACGCTCATTCGCACACTGGGATTTTTTAAGCAAAACCCCCCGCTGTGAAGAAAAGTGCTTTATGCTTTCCTCTATTGACTAACTTTTCAAACAGTGAAGCCTGTGGTGTATTAGTGATGGTAGGTTGTTGCTGACTGTGGGTCTGACTGTGTCCGTGTTGCAGAATTAGCTTCGTCGCTCTCAGAACAATATTAGGTAGCCATAGGTTAATGCCGTGTTTGGCCTAGTTTACAATCCTCCAGAGGGAAATGTTAGCATTGGGCCAAGAACTCAATTAGCCCAAGGTTGAAAAGCTGCAAAATGCAGTTAGCCTTAAGCCCAGTGTCAGGTAAAAAAAGACCCACATGTCTGGATGTGAACATGTAGAAAAGGTTGAAAGGTGTCACAGAGCTTTTCTCTGTGAACTCACATACATGCATGCGGTAAACCAGGGGGGTCAAACATGTGGCCCGGGGACCAAAGGGTTCAGTCCAGCCCTTGAGATGAATTTACAAAATATGATTTTTTGGTTTGTTTTTTTGTCATTTCAAATCAAGTACATACAAAACATCTACATATGAGGAGTTCATTTGCAAAAACATATAACTCCTTTTTTTTTTTCACAAAATGTCATTTTTTTTACTCTACATTCCAGGTAATACTCATTGATTTGATATATTATTTATTTAATTTGGTAAGATCCACTAAATTAAATAAATAATATATCAAATCGATGAGTATTACCTGGAATGTAGAGTAAAAAAAATCCATTTTGTGAAAAAAAAAGAAAAATTGAGTTATCTGTTTTTGCAATTGAAGTCTTCATATGTACTAGATTCAAGGATTCTTTATTGTTATCCAGAACATGTTAAATATGAGACAAATAAAATGTGTTTCTACATATTATTCTTATTCTACGTATTTACTGTCTGTTTTGATCTATTTTGTGGATTATTTTGCCATTTTGTAATTATTTTACCAAATATTTTTGGTCATTTTTGTCCAGTTTTTTCATTATTTTGTTGACAAACGTGTTTGTTTTGGTCCATTTTGTGGATTATTTTTGTCATTTTCTTATTGTATTCATGTAAACATTATCATAATGTAATTTTACTCTTTTCACTGTTGTTATTTTACTGGTTTGGCCCTTTTCAGATCATACTGGGATGAATGTGTGGCCCCTGAGCTAAAATGACTTTGACACAGCTGCAGTAAACTGTCTTCAGTTTGTTGCTGATCAGCGGTGACGTTCCATATGTGGTGAATCAGGCGCCCTTGTTAGATTTCACATGCCACCATCCCAGGTATGTGTCACCCATGTGTCCTATTGCCAGCTTTAATGCCAGCAGCACCTCTGATTCCCACAATCCCAGCTGTCACCGCTGCTAACTGTTACCACGGCGATGCTGTCGCTATGGGTTACCAATAGCCGTGGCCGCCGCGGAACAGTGGGAGACAAAGACAAATCAATCTGCGCTTGTAATCTTCTTTACATGGAATAGAAGAACAGGCGCACAGAGCGATTGGACAGCCTCGTAGGCAGGTCGCAGCAAATACAAAGTAATAGCACAATGTTTTTATTTTTTATGGAATAACAGATTAACTGTGACACAAGCATAAAGAGAGGGGGAGGGGGAGGAGGGGGAGGAGGCGAGAAGGGGCAGAGGTGAGGACTGGAGGGCAGAGGAGGAACAGCAAATCAGGTCGAGGAAATTGTGGCCAATGGACCAAGGTTAGTTTGCCATTCACTGCATCCTTTAATCCATTTTAATTGAATAGATAAGCAAAGTCATTTTCTGGATAAACTCCTGCTGCGTCATCAACCACCTCCATCTTCTCCTTACCCTCCGTCACTTTCTTATGGTTTAGGTTTTTTTTGTTTGATTTTTTTCTTTTCAACCTTTTTTCTTCATATTGTTTGAAAGTTTGCATGCTGAAGAATTAATATATAAATAAATAGACTTGTGGTACACCATGTAATTAGTTCTGAAAAGAAGCAGAAAAATTTCCTTGACATTTTAGATGAAATTTATGGTGGACGGACGATCCAGACTAGGATGTTATGACTGGACTTTTTTTCAGAGTAGGACTTTTCGGACAAGTCATATTTTCAAAAACAAACACCATATATTTGTTTGTTTGTATATAAATTTATTATTACTAAAAATGTGTACAAAATACTCAAGTTAAAGTATCAAAATTATACAAATGACGTTCCAAATATAAAACCTCACAATTTGAAAGAATCCAAAAGAATTTTACACATAATCGTACTTTACAAATGTATACAATACACTTATATTCAAAATTATACAAATTGAGCATTTTACTCATTGGGCCTTCGTCCTCTCAAGTTGTGACTGACAACATGAAAGAGTTCTGGAATGTTCTTTTCTGAAACAAAACACTTGCATTAAAATTTTAACATTTCATAGCGTTAGTCTATTTTCAGGAATATAAGGCATATTTAAAAGACTTTAATTTTCTCCAAAAACTACAATGCGTCTTATAATCCAGAGTAATTTATATATGGATTAATTCTGGTTGTGTTTAGTGACTTTTTATCTTATAATTTAGACTTTTTAATCTAATAATTTTGACTTTATCTCATGATTTTGACTTCACTTAATGCACCTTCTACTCCAATGTTTAAAATATACCAATCAATGTCAGTGTGTGCCTTATACAGAAAATATGGTAACTAAAATATTTCAATCACATTGCTTTGTTCATGTCTAAAGAGGAATAAAAAAATCTTGACTAAAGTTCCATGCATCAAAGGGTTAATGCTATTTCCTCATCTTTATAACGTGTCTATCTTGTAAACCAAAGCCATCTGTTACTGCAGGAAAAAAGCAAATAAAAATATTTGCTCATGCTTAAATTTGCAGGTTTAAAGGAAAAAATGCAAAAAGAAAAATAAGAAAATGAGTTTTTAGGGACTTGGTTATGTCAGTACATATGGAGAAGTTTTTCAAGTTATCTGGTTGAATAACGCAGCCTGTTCCAACACCCAAGAGATTAAATAAAACTGGAAATGTGATAGACTCTCTCACTCTGACTCTCACACGTACACACACACACACACACACACACACACACACACACACACACACACACACACACACACACACACACACACATGGTGGGTATGGGCAGGAAATGTAGGAAAAATTGAAAGAAAAATCGTAATTTAGACAAAATATAATTAAGATATAAGAAAGGTCATATGTGAGATTTAAAAAAGTCACAATTATGAGATAATATCATACATATAAGATAGAAAATGTTTAATTATTAGAAAAAGATTTTAATTTATGAGCTAAAAGTAATAATTTTCAATTATTTTTCACACAGTTTAGTTTAAAAAGTAAGAGTCTATTCTGAGAATGTAAAGTACACATATTAATATTAATGTAAAGAGTATAAAGTACACATATTTCTATAAATGTAAAGAGTATAAAGTACAGATATTTATATAAATGTAAAGAGTATAAAGTACAGATATTTATGCAAAAATGTAGGGAGTAAAAGTAAAAAGTTGGCAGAAAAATAAATACTCATGTAAAGTACACATACCTAAAAAGTGTACTTAAGTACAGTAATGAAGTACTTTTACTTCCCACCCCTGGTTAGTGGGCCTTATTTGGCCCCCGGGCCACATGTTTGAGACCCCTGCATTAACCACTTGTTGCAGCGTCCATGTTCCTTGTGATCACACAAGCCTGTTTGTGGTGATTAACGCTTCACCCCTGTGGACTGGACTAAACACATGCTGCTGAAAGACCCCCCCACACACACACACACACACACACACACACACACACACACACACACACACACACACACACACACACACACACACACACACACACACACACACACACACACACACCTAATAGCCATTGACGATCCCTGCAGTGTAGCAGCAATGTGGGAGGGTTTAAAAAAACATCACCATAGGGAGAAGGCAATATGTGTAGCACCACAGGGGGGAAGGCATTAAGAGTAACACCGTAGGGGGACGTCATAATGTGTAACACCACAGTGCCCTCGTTGTGATCCCTACTGGGCTAAGAGTTCTAAATGCCTTGTGTCATCACACAGTCAGGACATAATCATAAATACACACAGATTAGCTTGTTTAATTCATGTGAAATATGCCCGTTGATGCCATTTTCCTCTAAATACAGTCAAGTAACAGCACAGTACAAATGAAAAATATATAAATATACATCTGGTTGTGTACACTGGAAATATTCTGGAGGTCAGACACAGGTCACCTTCTTAATTTATTCCTTTTATCTATTATCACTGTTTAGGTAATTAAGATAAAACTATTTAGAGAAACCCCACAGCATGCCCTTATGAAAGAAAAATATATTTATTCATATACTGACTATCAATATATTACTGCCTGAAATTGAAACACAAAATGTATGTGTATAATCTACAGAAAATATATATATTGTCAATATATTACAATGTAGTTAAAAATACATAAAGAATTGACGCGTTCCATATATTGGGACATATATGACAATATATGTTAATATATATTTTGTAATATAATGTAATATAATAATATTGATACACATACACCCATATATATAGATTTTTCTGAAATGTATTACTAAATATATGTAATTATATATTTAGTAATATACTTTATGATATATGTGGGAAAAATGGAGTTTCAAGAAAACCTAATCATTTTTTTTCAATTATGTTTAATTTTTCCCTATTTGTATCTCTCTCTCCCTCTCATATATATAATTTTTGAAGTGTATTAATAAATATATGTAATTATATATTTACTAATACACTTCACAATATATATAGAAATTGATTTTCAATAAAACTATCTGTAAAAATATAGGTCAGTTTTTGTCTTCAGTGCAATATATGTTTTATATTTATCAATTAATATATGTTCAAATCATATATTACATTACATTGGATTATATACGCACTACATTTCCATGTATATGTGAATATATTTTTGAATATAATTATATTTTCCACATATTGTCATATATTTCTGTTTCATGATGGTGATAATGTTTTCAGAACATGATTATTATTATCAGTTGTAATCATTAATGAAAACAGATTTGTTAGAGACACTTCTCCTGTTTTTGTCAAATAATAATTATTAGACATTTGAAGAATAGAAAAGAGCTTTTATTTTTCAAAAGACTTTTCATCAAAATGTTAAGTTAAAGCAGATTATTATAGTTTGTCCTCGGAGGGTTAGGTGCAAGATCATCTCTCAAAGGAAATTTATTTGCGACGCTATCATTTTCTAATTTCTTTATTTTCCCTTTGCAAACATTTACACCATCACTTGGGAATTTTTTTTTTTTTATCTCCTCTTTGTGTCCAAGAAACAAAGACGAAGAGAAAAATATCTGTTCTGAAAAAAGATTCAGATTCTGGTGGAGACGGAATAAAACACATGGACCTATGAACCTGAAATATATAGTTAGTTAGTTAGTTAGTTAGTTAGTTAGTTTGTTTGTTTGTTTATTCGGTCATTCAAGTAAACAATACAGTACATATCACCACTTTATCCAAATATTCAATGACTGAAAGTGTTTAGGCTGAAGTTAAATACTTATTATGCTTCAACCTATTAACAAACATAAAGAGAAAAAAAATAATAATCAATCATGTTGAACAACAACATGATCTGATTATTACAACAACAACAAAACATACAAAACCTAGGATAAATAACAGATTTTAGCACATATTTTGTATTATTGACATTAAATACAAACTGTATTGAAAAATATAATGGTAGCAACATATATATATATATATATATATATATATATGTATAATTTCTTTTAGTTTTTTCATAAGGGTAAGAGGGAAACTACTTGTTATACTCTTATACTTTGCTCTTATACATGTGTTTTTTGTATTTACTTGTTGTTATTATTTCTGCTACGGGTTTTTTTATTTACGTCTTTGTATTTTTTTTCTATACTTTATCCTGTCGTGTGTAGTTGTACACGCCACACTTTTTTAGCCTGATTGTCTGACTGAATTGCTTTCTTATTTGTATTTTACTGTAAACAGGGTTTTTTTTATTTGTGTCAGTGAAAACCGTTTTTAACAGTCTAATAGTGCAAGTATGTAATTATAGATAACAAGGAACTCAATTTTGCCCACTAAAAATGGCTATTATATAGATTGATGTTCAAAAATAATAATCCTACATTCAGCAGAAGGCTAAAGCCATCAGTTCAGTTCATGCATGGTTTTAATTTTAGAAATAAATCATTTAAATCAGGCTTTGGAAGTGAACAATGTGTGTCGTAAGTTGCGTAAAAAGCGGTAAAATATGACGTACTGTAACATCGTATCAGTATGGTTTTTTAATTTGTACTGAGAAATCACACATGCAAATTATAACATTCATTTCACATGGAGCAATTAGAGCTTATTTTTAATTTATTTAGTTTTTTAATTCCAAGAAGCAGATTGTTTCCTTTTGTTTTGCAGAAGATAAAGCGTCTGTATTAAAGGTTTAGATTTGTACCAACATGCATGAGCAAATTAAGGAGAAAAAGCTGGACACAGTTAGCACATATAAAAATTAAAGAGACTCACAAATGTGTAATTTTTTCTTTTTCTTTTTTTTCTTAATTTGAAGCCGAGTGGGAGGCAATGGGGACAAGAGTATTCTGTTTTGTGTTCATTACTTGTAAAGCTGCTGTTGCCCCGCTTTTCTGTCCCTCATTGCTGTAATTAAGTGTCATTTTAGTTGATGAAAGCACAGTCATTAGTTGTGTCATAGTGTTTTTAATTAGTCCACCCCAAGTTGTTAATCTGATTGGCAGCTTTAACAGATAATAAGAAGCCGTACACACATACTGTATACACAAAATAACAAAGCATCTGCCCACGTAAACAAATAAATCAGCTAATAACCACCAACGTCATGTCCTAGCAGTTAATAACCAACCCTAATTATACTTTTGTTTTGTCAGTGCTCTTCCACTATATATATATTTTTGGTTTTTCTCTTTCCAGAGGTGGTCACATTCTGTAGTTAAATAGAAGTACAGCGACTAGTGTGAAAGAAAATACTCTGGTAAAAGTAAAAGTACTGATTCAACTGCTTTACAGAAGTATATAAAAAAAAATAATAATTGTAATAAACTGAAATGTAAAAACTGCATTTCTTTGCCATGGATGAAATAATACTTATTTAATCAGGTCACAGTTACTCAGTTTAGTGGATATGGACAGGAAATGTCACATTTTAGATGCAAAGTCATCAGTTATGACATAAAAAGGTTAAAAAAAAATGCAGAATTATGAAATAAAAAGTCAAAATTGTGAGATAAAAAGTCTTAATTATGATATAGAAAGTCACATCTGTTTAGTTTGAAAAAGTAATGAGTCTATTCTGAGAATGTAAGGAATATAAATATAAAGAGTATAAAGTACATATATTTATATAAATGTAAAGAGTATAAAGTACATATATTTATATAAATGTAAAGAGTATAAAGTACATATATTTATATAAATGTAAAGAGTATAAAGTACATATATTTATATAAATGTAAAGAGTATAAAGTACAGATATTTATATAAATGTAAAGAGTATAAAGTACATATATTTATATAAATGTAAAGAGTATAAAGTACATATATTTATATAAATGTAAAGAGTATAAAGTACAGATATTTATATAAATGTAAAGAGTGTAAAGTACATATATTTATATAAATGTAAAGAGTATAAAGTACATATATTTATATAAATGTAAAGAG
Organism: Siphamia tubifer; assembly: GCA_020466265.1. NCBI lineage: Eukaryota > Metazoa > Chordata > Actinopteri > Kurtiformes > Apogonidae > Siphamia > Siphamia tubifer. Next base: position 36,135,535 of record CM035802.1, on the reverse strand, counting down.
TATAAAGTACATATATTTATGAACAAATGTAGGGAGTAAAATTAAAAAGTTGCCAGAAAAATAAATACTCAAGTCAAGTACATATCCCTAAAAACTCTCCTAAAGTACAGTAATGAAGTACTTTTCCTTCCTTCCCACCTGTGTTCTTTTCAGATCCGTCGACAGGGGGGGATCCAGCTCCTGGTGGACCTCCTGGACCACAGGATGACTGAGGTCCATCGTAGTGCCTGTGGAGCCTTAAGGAACCTGGTGTATGGAAAAGCAAACGATGAGAACAAAGTGGCCCTGAAGAACTGTGGGGGGATCCCTGCGCTGGTCCGTCTGCTGAGGAAGACTGGAGATGTGGAGATCAGAGAGCTGGTCACAGGTAGCACATCTACTCTAACATGTAGGAAATATAACTGAGCAGCTGCTGGGTTAGCATGTGTGTGTGTGTGTGTATTCCTATCTTTATGGGGACATTGATATATTTACACCGTCACACCATAGGGACCTCTAAAACTATAGGGACCAAAATTCAGGTCCCCATGAGGGTTAAATATAAATAAAGGTCCCCGCTAGTAAAATAGAACTGATGTGGCGCTATATTTTTTTTCTTTTTTTTTTCTTTTTTTCAGAAGTCCCCATAAAGCATGTGGGTAACAGGTGCAAAGTGAAACATGTATGTTTGAAAGGTTTGAAGATGTGTTTACTTTAAAAACAAAAAAGGATTCATTTTTATGTATTTTTTTTATTATTATTTCTTTTTTTATTTACTTATTATATATTTATTTATGTTTAAATTAGTGTTCCACTCCAAAAACTAGCTAGGTTCTTCAAAACTAAACACAGTAACATATAATATAATCTATATAATATTCAGTCATAGTTCTAATGAGGCTGGAAATACAGTATGACGGCAAATGATGTTTTAGAACCAAAGAAAGTGTTTGTAAAATTATTTTCCTACTTCCATCATTGTTTTCAATTTTAATGAGTTTAACCCTTTGGAAATGTAGACATATATGTTAATATATATATGAAGTAATACACGTCAAAATATATGTGGAAAGAGTTTCAATAAAACTATCTGTAAAAATTAAGGATGGGAAGAATTTCGGCCACCGAAAATCAAAACCCCTAAAATGCTAAAAAATATCCTGTTTCGGTTTTCGGCCGAAATAAAATTAGCACCGAAAGAACATATTTTATTCTTGTTCAGCAGTTCCTTTACCTTACTGTTTACAAATGAGGGGTCAATTCTATATATGTGCTGAATTAATATTTTCATACTTTTGTAATTGATAGATTGCAATGTCTTGATTTCAATTAAGTCAAATGCCACAGAAAATCTACTTTAATTGGGTGGAGTGATTTATCAGATGTGCTCAATATGTTTCAGGAATAGGGTAATAATTAATAATGTCTTTCGGCTTTCGGTTTTCGGCTGCACTCTCCTAAATTTTCGGTTTCCGTTTCGGCCAAGAATTTTCATTTCGGTGCATCCCTAGTAAAAAATATAGGTCAGCTTTTGTCTTCAACATATGTTTTATATTTGTCAAATAACGCATGTTAGAAATAGTTTCATTAAACTATTTCAACCTCACTGCTTTTTTTTTATGCCTAAAGAGAAATAAAAAAAAAACACTTAGGAACAAAAGTCTTGACTAAAGTTCTCATAATTCATGCATCAAAGGGTGAAATCTTACCTGCAGCCTATTTTTATTTATTTATTTATTTTTTTCATCAACACCTTCATGTCATAAAATCTGTTGCTTTCACTTAAGGCACAAAAATGATGTTGTTTGTTATGTTTTCAACCTTGAGGATAAGTGTAGTGAAAATGAACCATTGCTCTGGAGATGCACTCGTACAAAAGTTCACACATTTACAAATGCAGAACAAATGTTCACATCTAAAAAAGTAAGCAGAAGGTGAAGGATATACATGATTTTTTTTTTTTTTTTTACGCTCACCTTACCACAGATGCAATAATTTGATCTCCAGCTCTTCTAAGATATTTCAAAAATATTTCTCCTACTAAGAATTTAATAATTTACGACATATACCCTGTAGTACACAAGCAAACACTACACCAACTCCTATTCCTCACACTATGCACCAACACCTCTAGCATATGTAATCTCAGTGTGCAGCTACAGTTATTTTCCAGCATGACTTTGCTTCTACAGCCTCAGGACAGGTATTAATGATGACCTGCTGCTTCTATGTGCACCAGTGTGAGTTGTGTTCAAACATATGTGTCACAGGATGCAACCTGTAAAAGTTCAAATCTGTTACACCGACAAAATACTGTCATTAATTCTGAGTGTACGGCCCGGGCTGGGCTAAAATAAGAGTTGGCTTCAGTTAAGAGCAAAGGGATGAGTCATAACCTGTGATAGGCTGATGATCCCAGCAGATGTTCACATGAGTGGCTTTACCAAGGCAGGTTACGAGCACAAACCCGCGGTCCACGAAAGGACACAAGGGAACGCAGCCTCATCTGGAAGTTGGTAGAGCAGGTAGTCCATTAACCAAAGGGTTGGCGGTTTGATTCCCGCTCTGTCCTTGTCTGTCTGTTGTGTCCTTGGGCAAAATACTTCACCCTCTTTGCCTCCAGTTTCACTCAAACTGGTGTATGAATGAGTATGAATGTTGGGTGATGGTCAGAGGGGCCGTAGGCGTGAAATGGCAGCCACGCTCCTGTCAGTCTGTGACTACATATGTAGTTTACCACCACCAGAGGGAGCATGTGAGAGTGAATGAATAATGGAACATTAATGTGAAGCGCTTTGGGTGCCTTCAATATATGCTATATAAATGTAATCCATTATTATTATTAGTATTAGTATTGTTGTTGTTGTTGTTATTGTTATTATTATTATTATTATTATTATTATTATTATTATTATTATTATTATTATTATTATTATTATTATTATTATTATCATTATCATTATCATTATCATTATCATTGTTATTGTTATTATTATTATCATCACCATCATCATCATCATTATTACTATCATTATCATTATTATTATCATTATTATTGTTATTATTATTATTATTATTATATCATCATCATCATCATTATTATCATCATTATTATCATTATTATTATCTGCAACCTGACATACTGTACGTCATCTGGCTGCGTTAGCGTGATGCTCACACAACCATCTGAGGAGCACAGGGATCAAATCTGTTTCCAAATGAAGGAGCCAATCAGAGTCGCAGGGTGGGACTACCAGGAAGTGTTGTGTCTGGTGTGATGTGAGGCAGAAGCGACGGCAGTGTCGTGTTTTCAGATTCATAACAACAGCAGCGTACGTTGGGTATTCGAGTGTTCACATTATTTCCAGTCTCTACCACATGTTCGTTCATTAACAGATGAACAAAGGACGACTCGTTAATGGAAATGATGTTTTCACTCTTCCTCTGACTGGGTTGGTCAACAGTTTGATCTATCAGATGGTTCCACTGGTGGATACAGAAATAGTACCAGTGCAGAAGCCCATGGTTACTGTGGTACCCCCCTGGTTGTGTTGGTAGAGGACCAGCTGGTAAACTAGGGCTGACAGTAATGGAACTGGAAGAAGAAATGACAACCACATCTGTAACAGATGTTATTAGTGAGTGTTCGTTAGCCCCGAATTATGGCTGAAGGATAAATGGAGAACCATGGTTCCCTACGACGTTACCAGAAGAACTTGGTCGACATTATAGTAGACGAGGTTATACATAAACGTAGCGTATAAATGTTGACTTTAAACCCCTTCTGTTGATGTGTTTATACATGATAAAAACTATTTTAGCAAATTAAGTGGCTTCATTTAAACACGAGTCAGTCAAGAGACGGACAGATTTTTAATCTAATCACATGCAAGGATTTTATATAAGACCCTCCTTTGAAAACAGAACGGTTGTGGAAGAGTCCCAGATGGTATTGTGAAATACCATGTGGGACAGTCAGGGTCTTAAATGGACATTGGTTAGAACACAGTAAGGGTCTTTACTGCCTTTTTACTTTACTAGTACTTTTTACAGTTACTGTAAAAACATTCACCAATGTTCTCCAAAACGACAGACATTTGAGATGAGATATTTTATTACGTGACAAAGAATGATTTGAATGTTGCAAAAAAAACAAAAAAAAAATGCAGTTACTGCCTTTTTACTTTGTAGGACAGTATGGGTGTGGTGTGTCCCCTTATTTTTCTCATGTAGTGCATGTTCTTCTGCTTCCCTTATATATGCGTTTAGGCCTTTTATGTGTCTTCTATCGCACTCACCTAAATATATATATATATATATATATATATATATATATATATATATATATATATATATATATATATATATATATATATATATATATATATATATATATATATATATATATATATATATATATATATATATATATATATATATATATATATATATATATATATATATATATATATATATATATATATATATATATATATATATATATATATATATATATATATATATATATATATATATATATATATATAAATGCAGTTACTGCCTTTTTACTTATATATCTGCAACACATCACCATTGTTTCTCTCTCTCTTTGCTCAGACAAAACCCCTTTAAGCACCAGGTTAGACTTGAGATAAGAGAAACACATGTGCAGCTCATACAAGTGGATAAGACATTTACAAAGATAAAGTACAATCACACTGATCCAACCGTACGTACACAGCCTCAGATTGAAACCCACGCGCACAAAACCACACACTAAGATAAAGCAGTGGAGGACCCTCATGTTCAATTTGACCTTTCACCTGATTACGTTTCAGCAGGACAAAGCTCATCTTAAAGCGCACACACACACACACACACACACACACACACACACACACACACACACACTCAAACATCCATTTCTAGATGCATTCCCATGGGTCACCCACTCCCCAAGGAGATGGACCATCAAGGGATCACAATGACAGCCAGGAAAGGAGGCAAGGAAGACAGGTTTTTTTTTTTTTTTCCTTTCAGGACCCTTGGACACTGATAACAGTCCACTGCAGCCATGACAGAAAGAATGCCAGTGAAAGGACACCTCGTATTTTACACACTCTTTCACCGTTGACATTATTATAACAGGTTGGATGACAGAAAATACTAGACTGAAAGTGAGGAAGGAATGGAAGAAGAAAAAAAATATGAAACAGCAAACCCTTGAAAAGGGGTCTCAAACATGTGGTTCGAGGCCAAATGCGGCCCACTAATGGTTCCACTGTGACCTGTGGGATGAAGTAGACATGACCAAAGAGTGTGATTGAAATATTTTTAATTACTGTATTTTACGTACAATAAGGCACACTGGACTATAAGGTGAAGTCAAAATTTAAAGATAAAAAGTCAAAATTATGAGATTAAAAAAAATCTATATTCCAAGTTACGATAAGGCACACTGTAATTTTTGGAGAAAAATAAAGTCTTTTAAGTGTGCCTTATAGTCTGGAAAATACGGTAACCTATTTTTTAAAATGCAATATCAGAACACAATGAAATTTTACATTTTTAATGCAAGTTTGTTGTTTAAGAACAGACTGTTAATTACAGTCTAATAACAAGTAATTAATTTCCATGTAAACATGTTAGTGCAGATCAAGTATTAAGAACAGACCAGTTACAGTAATGATATGAACTGACTGATATGGAAATAAAACAATAAAACCATGAATTTACAAGAGAACAACTGTAGAACAACTGTAGAACAGCTATAGAACAACTGTCCACTGGAGTCATATCATGCAGTAAACGGTTAAATACATATATATATATATATTATGTTCCATTTCAGGCAGTTATATATTGATAGTATATAGGGAAATATTTTTTTTGTTTCATAAGGGGGTAGATACAACAATAATGTTTTTTTTTCCCATATTCACAATTTTTTTTAATTGCTAGCTTTTATTGCTAGCTGCATTTTGTTAGTCTGACTTTTTCTTTATGATTGACACTTCTAGTCTGAAACTGTACACACACACACACACACACACACACACACAGTTAGTGCAGTACAAGACGTCTTTAGCGGTGCAGATCTGAACAACCAGTTGAGGGTAAGTGGAGGCTGCAGCTGGTTTTACACCACGGTCCAACGCCTCAAGGTGAGCCCACAGTGAGGATAGCATCTCCTATTGACACGCAAAGCCTCTGCATCGACCACACTTTGACTGACAGGCCCGGAAGCCTCCACTCCTTCCTATCTACCTCACGCTGAGACCCAAGAAGCCAATACAGACAAGCTAAATTTAAACTTCACCACCGACAGGCAGATAGGGTAAATTGTTGAGGGGAAGGTTTTTCCGGTCACCAAAAAGACGGATGCCCTCTCTCATTTCCCCCAGACCTTAACACATTCCTTAATCAAAGAGAATAAGGAAGAGCGTCGACGGAGTTGACGACAGAGGCAGTAACGAGGAGGCTGATGTGTTATGACGGGAGTGGCACTTTTTTTTTTTTGAATAAAGCACTTGAAAATTGTATCTATGGGTGTCATATACATGTGTCTGATGAAATATAGTGGACCCTAACTCTCATTATTTAATTCAAATGATTTATCTACACTGAAAAAAGTCGAACACTGAATCAACTTTAAAATTCTTCTTTAATTTTGGCTTTTTATGTCATCATTTTGACTTTTTATCTCATCATTTTGATATTTTATCTTATAATTTGGAATTTGTATCATAATTTAGACTTTTTATCTCATGAGTTTGACTTTTTATAACATCATTTTGAATTTTTATGGTCACACATAAAAAAATCTACTTGAGTGAACCAAATTTAATTACAAAAAGGTTAGGGTTATTTTAATTTAATATTAATTTAATGTGATTCACTCGACTAGATGTTTTTATGTCTGACCTATTGAAGCAGATTTTTTAAATTGATTCAATGTTAACGTTTTTTCAGTGTCTCGGACGTGCACACCAGCTCAGACTAAGCAGTCAAATAAAAGTATATTAATGTGTCATTGGTATTCACCATAGAAAAGCATTTTTAACACATTTTACTTTCCATATCTATAACACAAAACACTCAAAACACATTTAATTGAATTAGAGTAATTATGCCAGCTGCTAGAAGTGGTGAATAACTGCTCCAGCGGGGTGTTCCAAGAGAAGATAGACTTCCAAATACGGTTCCACTGGCATGAAAGAACGTAGAACAGTTGAATGTTGAGTCTGAAAAGTAAACGGGCATCAGGGAAGAGTCACACATGACACTGATTCACAGAGAAGGAAGAATACAGGAAGAGTCGGGTAAAAGAGGCAGTAAGGAGGTATGTGTGTGTGTGTGTGGGTGTGTGTGTGTGTGTGTGTGTGTGTGTGTGTGTGTGTGTGTGTGTGTGTGTGTGAAGATTTTTGAGTTTAAAAGTCAGGGCTCAAAATATGATGCAGCAGTGGTGCATTTAATTCAGTTATTAATCTGCTTACAGACACACACACACACACACACACACACACACACACACACACACACACACACACACACACACTCCAGTTGTAGATGTGTCTTTTAATCTCTTCATTTCTCCAGTATAGTAACGATACTCTTCCAGGTGTTAAACTCTCCCCAGTTCACACAGACATATTAGACATAAAAGACAATTATTTCTTACTGTAACTCACATTTCAATTGCCATACTTAATTTTTTTTATAATATATACAGTATGTATATGTGTATTAGTAAATATGTGTAATTATATATTTTGTATATATTAATACACATATGTGGAAATAAATAAAACTATCTGTAAAAATATAGGGCAGCTTTTGTCTTCAGTGTAATATATGTTTTATATTTTTCAATATATGATCAAATCATATGTTGAAATATATTGGATAATATACGCACCTACTTTTCTATATACGAGAATATATTTTTGAATATAATGTATTATATTTACCTCCGCCAAGGAGGTTATGTTTTTGCCGGCGTTTATCTGTTTATCTGTTTGTCTGTGTTCAAGATAACTCGAAAACCTATGGACAAATTTTGATGAAATTTTAAGGATATGTTGGAAATGTGAACAGGAAAAACTGATTTCATTTTGGGATTGATCGGGGTTAGGGTTTGTGGGGGTGGTTTACCTTGGTGGAGGTCTGCGCTCTCACAGTGTTTTTCTAGTTTTCAATATAATACCATATATTTCTCTTTTATGAGAACGTCCTTGAAGGTATAATTACATTGTATTGTTTTTTTTCCTCCATTAAAATATGTGTATTTTTTTAGAGCATATGAAGTGAAAGTGAAAATTAAAAATGACATGTTTTCCAGAATGAACTCTTCTTTGCTGTGATTGAATTAAATAGAATGAGGTTATTTGAACAGGTTGAATGATGATGACTCCAGTGTGGTTCTGGTCAACACAGTCCTCACTGTCGCCACAATAATTGGCCAGAAATGATGTTGCTTCTCTTCTGACAATAAAATATTCCTTTTAATTTTTCCCTTGTTCTTTGTTAAATCTAAATTGACTTAATTGGCCGTTGTTTCTGCTGCATCTCAACACAATGTGGCTGTGTTGTGCAGATGTCATGTGAGCTCAGTACTGTGTTACAGATGTTTGGATGTTCACTCCATTAGAGCTGCACAAAATATTGTTTTAGCATCGACGTCACATGTTCGCAATAGTCACATGACAGGTCCTGTTAATGTAGGAGATAAATGAGCTCAACATTTTATGATCGAATTTCAATAGAACCTGACGAACACTGAGCACATCACTATGGTAACAAGACGACCAACAAGAGAAAAAACACCCAAAACCAACAAGAGAAAAATAACCCAAAACCAACAAGAGAAAAAAACACCCAAAACCAACAAGAGAAAAATAACCCAAAACCAACAAGAGAAAAATCACCCAAAACCAACAAGAGAAAAAACACCCAAAACCAACAAGAGAAAAATCACCCAAAACCAACAAGAGAAAAAACACCCAAAACCAAGGCTCAGTGCCAGAAAAAAAAACCCCATCAGTTTTGTGGAATTATTTATTTTTTTATTCATTCATTTATTTGTATTTATTTATGTGTTTATTTAAAATGATTAATTATCAGTTATTTGGATTTTTTTCTTATTTATTCATTCATTATTTGACATAATTTTGTATTTATTTGTATTTATTTTTTTCATTCATTTTAATTTCTTAAAATGTCATTTATTTTTTTTTATTTTTAATGTAATACAATTTTGTAACAATGTATTCATGTATTTTTAATTATTGATTTCATGTTATTATTTCGGCTACAAAA
>CM035802.1:36099269-36126138 GCA_020466265.1 Siphamia tubifer | reverse complement strand
GGCTGAAGGCAGAAGAACATGCCCCCTGACTCTGCAGACCCCTCCCCCTCCCCCTCCCCCTCCCCCTCCCCCTCCCCCTCCCCCTCCCCCTCCCCCTCCCCCTCCCCCTCCCCCTCCCCCCCCCCCCCCCCCTCCCCTGTCCCCCTCCTCTACCCTCTCTCACACATTTCTCCATTTTGGTTTTTCATGCTACTTTATGTCCTGTCTCTTCCATTTACCTTCACTTGTTAAACTGTTGGTCCTTCTTATGTGTTTGACTTATTTGTGTCTATTACTGTGTTCAACACCAGATGATGTTGAATTTATTTTCGACTCTAATAGTTCAGCAGCTTTAGTCCAAGTATCAAACTAATTGTTAACATTGGTATAAAAGCATCACATTCAGTACTTTTATAAAGTCTAGTTTTCTGAACATATTTAGATGTGGATCCACTTAATATATTATTAGAACAGACGTAGCAGTGATTTAAAAAAAAAAAAAAGCTTTGGATTATTGTCATGTTAATGGTTTTGTATTCCATCTATAGGTGATTAAATGATCACATGTTCTATTTATTACATGAGCAAATTATTTGGGTGATATTTTGTATTAATGAGCAACTAATGACAAAAGTACATAAATAAATTAAAGCCATATATTAATGTCACATATAATATAAAAGGATCATTTAACTATAGTGTGTGAGTCAGTTTGTTCTTGATCACATGGTGCAAGTAAATGTTAAAAATGGGTCATTTTTACTGAATCAACAATTATATAGACAGTCTGGGTAAGACATGTATTTGTACTTTATTGAGTACTGGTTTGTACTATACTCTGGTAAATACTAGGACATTAAAACTTTAACTAGTCGGCACGTCGACGCCCGGAGCACAAGTCGACTTACATTTGGAGGAGTCTATAAGTACGACAAGACACTCAACAAGAGTGTTATTCTCTCTCTCTCTCTCTCTCTCTCTCACTGTCTCTATCGCTATCCCTCTCTCTCACACACTCTCGCTCTCTCTATCTCTCTCTCTCTCTCTGTCTCTCTCTCTCTCTCTCTTTCTCTCTCGCTCTATCTCTCTCTCTCTCTCTCTCTCTGTCTCTCTTTCTCTCTCTAGCTCTATCTCTCTCTCTTTCTCTGTCTCTCTCTCTCTCTATTGCTGTCCCTCTCTCTCTCTCTCTCTCTCTCTCTCTATCTCTCTCTCTCTCTCTGTCTCTCTCTCTCTTTCTCTCTCTAGCTCTATCTCTCTCTCTCTCTCTTTCTCTGTCTCTCTCTCTCTCTATCGCTGTCCCTCTCTCTCTTTCTTTCTCTCTCCCTCTATCTCTCTATCACTCTCTCTATCTCTCTCTCTCTCCCTCTCTATTTCTCTCTCTAGCTCTATCTCTCTCTGTCTCTTTTTCTCTCTCTCTATCTCTCTCTGTCTCTTTTTCTCTAGCTCTATCTCTCTCTCTCTCTCTTTCTCTGTCTCTCTCTCTATCGCTGTCCCTCTCTCTCTTTCTTTCTCTCTCCCTCTATCTCTCTATCACTCTCTCTATCTCTCTCTCTCTCCCTCTCTATTTCTCTCTCTAGCTCTATCTCTCTCTGTCTCTTTTTCTCTCTCTCTATCTCTCTCTCTCTAGCTCTATCTATCTCTCCTCTCTATCTCAATCTCTCTCTCTATTTCACACTCTCTCTCTCTCTCTCTCTCTCTCTCTCTCTCTCTCTCTCTCTCTCTCTCTCTCTCTCTCTCTCTCTCTCTCTCTCTCTCTCTCTCTCTCTAAACCAGACGTGGCTGCTACAGGTAAGACAGTTGTGGTTGTCTGACAAAACAAAAGACAGTGACAGACACATCAGCCACTTTAAAGATGGCCACCACACCTGTCTTACACATAACCTACAGTGACTCCACATGTAGAACTGTACAGAATATCCTCATCTCTATATACTGTATGTGTTAAATGTTTTTGTACCTGTTTGAACAGTTTTATTCTCAATAATAAGACAGTTCAGTTGCTCATCCAGGTCATAACTTTACCTGGTGCTGTCTTTGTAGCAGTTAAATGGTGCCTCTCAGTAGCTTTTACACATTATTTGAGTGTAACAGAGGTTTTTCAATAAGAATGAAGACTGTCCCACCACTGATGATGTTCCTGTCACTTCAGCACACATGAATTTAATCCGTACTTTTCCTTCCCTCCAGGTCACCTTTGGACAATGTGCCAGCTTTAATATGGTCTTTTTTGGCTCAGTGGTTTTTGAGTACTGACAATTTATGGGTGACTCGTAACAAATTATTTATCCATCCCTTTTCTTTATACAGACTTTTTTTTTGTGCCATTTTGTTTTCATGAACTAGAATCAAAAAGCCTGATTTTCTTGGTCGTCATCTGTGTCATTGCTCATATTGTCGGTATCAAACTACTTAAAACAAAACAAACATACGCTCATTCGCACACTGGGATTTTTTAAGCAAAACCCCCCGCTGTGAAGAAAAGTGCTTTATGCTTTCCTCTATTGACTAACTTTTCAAACAGTGAAGCCTGTGGTGTATTAGTGATGGTAGGTTGTTGCTGACTGTGGGTCTGACTGTGTCCGTGTTGCAGAATTAGCTTCGTCGCTCTCAGAACAATATTAGGTAGCCATAGGTTAATGCCGTGTTTGGCCTAGTTTACAATCCTCCAGAGGGAAATGTTAGCATTGGGCCAAGAACTCAATTAGCCCAAGGTTGAAAAGCTGCAAAATGCAGTTAGCCTTAAGCCCAGTGTCAGGTAAAAAAAGACCCACATGTCTGGATGTGAACATGTAGAAAAGGTTGAAAGGTGTCACAGAGCTTTTCTCTGTGAACTCACATACATGCATGCGGTAAACCAGGGGGGTCAAACATGTGGCCCGGGGACCAAAGGGTTCAGTCCAGCCCTTGAGATGAATTTACAAAATATGATTTTTTGGTTTGTTTTTTTGTCATTTCAAATCAAGTACATACAAAACATCTACATATGAGGAGTTCATTTGCAAAAACATATAACTCCTTTTTTTTTTTTCACAAAATGTCATTTTTTTTACTCTATATTCCAGGTAATACTCATTGATTTGATATATTATTTATTTAATTTGGTAAGATCCACTAAATTAAATAAATAATATATCAAATCGATGAGTATTACCTGGAATGTAGAGTAAAAAAAAATCCATTTTGTGAAAAAAAAAGAAAAATTGAGTTATCTGTTTTTGCAATTGAAGTCTTCATATGTACTAGATTCAAGGATTCTTTATTGTTATCCAGAACATGTTAAATATGAGACAAATAAAATGTGTTTCTACGTATTATTCTTATTCTACGTATTTACTGTCTGTTTTCATCTATTTTGTGGATTATTTTGCCATTTAGTAATTCATTTTACCAAATATTTTTGGTCATTTTTGTCCAGTTTTTTCATTATTTTGTTCATTTTTGTTGACAAACGTGTTTGTTTTGGTCCATTTTGTGGATTATTTTTGTCATTTTCTTATTGTATTCATGTAAACATTATCATAATGTAATTTTACTCTTTTCACTGTTGTTATTTTACTGGTCTGGCCCTTTTCAGATCATACTGGGATGAATGTGTGGCCCCTGAGCTAAAATGACTTTGACACAGCTGCAGTAAACTGTCTTCAGTTTGTTGCTGATCAGCGGTGACGTTCCATATGTGGTGAATCAGGCGCCCTTGTTAGATTTCACATGCCACCATCCCAGGTATGTGTCACCCATGTGTCCTATTGCCAGCTTTAATGCCAGCAGCACCTCTGATTCCCACAATCCCAGCTGTCACCGCTGCTAACTGTTACCACGGCGATGCTGTCGCTATGGGTTACCAATAGCCGTGGCCGCCGCGGAACAGCGGGAGACAAAGACAAATCAATCTGCGCTTGTAATCTTCTTTACATGGAATAGAAGAACAGGCGCACAGAGCGATTGGACAGCCTCGTAGGCAGGTCGCAGCAAATACAAAGTAATAGCACAATGTTTTTATTTTTTATGGAATAACAGATTAACTGTGACACAAGCATAAAGAGAGGGGGAGGGGGAGGGGGAGGAGGCGAGAAGGGGTAGAGGTGAGGACTGGAGGGCAGAGGAGGAACAGCAAATCAGGTCGAGGAAATTGTGGCCAATGGACCAAGGTTAGTTTGCCATTCACTGCATCCTTTAATCCATTTTAATTGAATAGATAAGCAAAGTCATTTTCTGGATAAACTCCTGCTGCGTCATCAACCACCTCCATCTTCTCCTTACCCTCCGTCACTTTCTTATGGTTTAGGTTTTTTTTGTTTGATTTTTTTCTTTTTCTTTTCAACCTTTTTTCTTCATATTGTTTGAAAGTTTGCATGCTGAAGAATTAATATATAAATAAATAGACTTGTGGTACACCATGTAATTAGTTCTGAAAAGAAGCAGAAATATTTCCTTGACATTTTAGATGAAATTTATGGTGGACGGACGATCCAGACTAGGATGGACTTTTTTTCAGAGTAGGACTTTTCGGACAAGTCATATTTTCAAAAACAAACACCATATATTTGTTTGTTTGTATATAAATTTATTATTACTAAAAATGTGTACAAAATACTCAAGTTAAAGTATCAAAATTATACAAATGACGTTCCAAATATAAAACCTCACATTATTTGAAAGAATCCAAAAGAATTTTACACATAATCGTACTTTACAAATGTATACAATACACTTATATTCAAAATTATACAAATTGAGCATTTTACTCATTGGGCCTTCGTCCTCTCAAGTTGTGACTGACAACATGAAAGAGTTCTGGAATGTTCTTTTCTGAAACAAAACACTTGCATTAAAATATTAACATTTCATAGCGTTAGCCTATTTTCAGGAATATAAGGCATATTTAAAAGACTTTAATTTTCTCCAAAAACTACAATGCATCTTATAATCCAGAGTAATTTATATATGGATTAATTCTGGTTGTGTTTAGTGACTTTTTATCTTATAATTTAGACTTTTTAATCTAATAATTTTGACTTTATCTCATGATTTTGACTTCACTTAATGCACCTTCTACTCCAATGTTTAAAATATACCAATCAACGACAGTGTGTGCCTTATACAGAAAATATGGTAACTAAAATATTTCAATCACATTGCTTTGTTCATGTCTAAAGAGGAATAAAAAAATCTTGACTAAAGTTCCATGCATCAAAGGGTTAATGCTATTTCCTCATCTTTATAACGTGTCTATCTTGTAAACCAAAGCCATCTGTTACTGCAGGAAAAAAGCAAATAAAAATATTTGCTCATACTTAAATTTGCAGGTTTAAAGGAAAAAATGCAAAAAGAAAAATAAGAAAATGAGTTTTTAGGGACTTGGTTATGTCAGTACATATGGAGAAGTTTTTCAAGTTATCTGGTTGAATAACGCAGCCTGTTCCAACACCCAAGAGATTAAATAAAACTGGAAATGTGATAGACTCTCTCACTCTGACTCTCACACGTACACACACGCACACACACACACACATGGTGGGTATGGGCAGGAAATGTAGGAAAAATTGAAAGAAAAATCGTAATTTAGACAAAATATAATTAAGATATAAAAAAGGTCATATGTGAGATTTAAAAAATGCATAATTATGAGATAAAAAAGTCACAATTATGAGATAATATCATACATATGAGATAGAAAATGTTTAATTATGAGAAAAAGATTTTAAATTATGAGCTAAAAGTCATAATTATCAATTATTTTTCACACAGTTTAGTTTAAAAAGTAAGAGTCTATTCTGAGAATGTAAAGTACACGTATTAATATTAATGTAAAGAGTATAAAGTACATATATTTCTATAAATGTAAAGAGTATAAAGTACAGATATTTATATAAATGTAAAGAGTATAAAGTACATATATTTCTATAAATGTAAAGAGTATAAAGTACATATATTTCTATAAATGTAAAGAGTATAAAGTACATATATTTATATAAATGTAAAGAGTATAAAGTACATATATTTATATAAATGTAAAGATTATAAAGTACATATATTTATGCAAAAATGTAGGGAGTAAAAGTAAAAAGTTGGCAGAAAAATAAATACTCATGTAAAGTACACATACCTAAAAAGTGTACTTAAGTACAGTAATGAAGTACTTTTACTTCCCACCCCTGGTTAGTGGGCCTTATTTGGCCCCCGGGCCACATGTTTGAGACCCCTGCATTAACCACTTGTTGCAGCGTCCATGTTCCTTGTGATCACACAAGCCTGTTTGTGGTGATTAACGCTTCACCCCTGTGGACTGGACTAAACACATGCTGCTGAAAGACCCCCCCACACACGCACACACACACACACACACACACACACACACACACACACACCTAATAGCCATTGACGATCCCTGCAGTGTAGCAGCAATGTGGGAGGGTTTAAAAAAACATCACCATAGGGAGAAGGCAATATGTGTAGCACCACAGGGGGGAAGGCATTAAGAGTAACACCGTAGGGGGACGTCATAATGTGTAACACCACAGTGCCCTCGTTGTGATCCCTACTGGGCTAAGAGTTCTAAATGCCTTGTGTCATCACACAGTCAGGACATAATCATAAATACACACAGATTAGCTTGTTTAATTCATGTGAAATATGCCCGTTGATGCCATTTTCCTCTAAATACAGTCAAGTAACAGCACAGTACAAATGAAAAATATATAAATATACATCTGGTTGTGTACACTGGAAATATTCTGGAGGTCAGACACAGGTCACCTTCTTAATTTATTCCTTTTATCTATTATCACTGTTTAGGTAATTAAGATAAAACTATTTAGAGAAACCCCACAGCATGCCCTTATGAAAGAAAAATATATTTATTCATATACTGACTATCAATATATTACTGCCTGAAATTGAAACACAAAATGTATGTGTATAATCTACAGAAAATATATATATTGTCAATATATTACAATGTAGTTAAAAATACATAAAGAATTGACGCGTTCCATATATTGGGACATATATGACAATATATGTTAATATATATTTTGTAATATAATGTAATATAATAATATTGATACACATACACCCATATATATAGATTTAAATATATGTAATTATATATTTAGTAATATACTTTATGATATATGTGGGAAAAATGGAGTTTCAAGAAAACCTAATCATTTTTTTTCAATTATGTTTAATTTTTCCCTATTTGTATCTCTCTCTCCCTCTCATATATATAATTTTTGAAGTGTATTAATAAATATATGTAATTATATATTTACTAATACACTTCACAATATATATAGAAATTGATTTTCAATAAAACTATCTGTAAAAATATAGGTCAGTTTTTGTCTTCAGTGCAATATATGTTTTATATTTATCAATTAATATATGTTCAAATCATATATTACATTACATTGGATTATATACGCACTACATTTCCATGTATATGTGAATATATTTTTGAATATAATTATATTTTCCACATATTGTCATATATTTCTGTTTCATGATGGTGATAATGTTTTCAGAACATGATTATTATTATCAGTTCTAATCATTAATGAAAACAGATTTGTTAGAGACACTTCTCCTGTTTTTGTCAAATAATAATTATTAGACATTTGAAGAATAGAAAAGAGCTTTTATTTTTCAAAAGACTTTTCATCAAAATGTTAAGTTAAAGCAGATTATTGTAGTTTGTCCTCGGAGGTTTAGGTGCAAGATCATCTCTCAAAGGAAATTTATTTGCGACGCTATCATTTTCTAATTTCTTTGTTTTCCCTTTGCACACATTTACACCATCACTTGGGAATTTTTTTTTTTTTTTATCTCCTCTTTGTGTCCAAGAAACAAAGACGAAGAGAAAAATATCTGTTCTGAAAAAAGATTCAGATTCTGGTGGAGACGGAATAAAACACATGGACCTATGAACCTGAAATATATAGTTAGTTAGTTAGTTAGTTAGTTTGTTTGTTTGTTAGTTTATTCGGTCATTCAAGTAAACAATACAGTACATATCACCACTTTATCCAAATATTCAATGACTGAAAGTGTTTAGGCTGAAGTTAAATACTTATTATGCTTCAACCTATTAACAAACATAAAGAGAAAAAAAATAATAATCAGATCATGTTGAACAACAACATGATCTGATTATTACAACAACAACAAAACATACAAAACCTAGGATAAATAACAGATTTTAGCACATATTTTGTATTATTGACATTAAATACAAACTGTATTGAAAAATATAATGGTAGCAACATATATATATATATATATATATATATATATATATATATATATATATATATATATATATATATATATATATGTATAATTTCTTTTAGTTTTTTCATAAGGGTAAGAGGGAAACTACTTGTTATACTCTTATACTTTGCTCTTATACATGTGTTTTTTGTATTTACTTGTTGTTATTATTTCTGCTACGGGTTTTTTTATTTACGTCTTTGTATTTTTTTTCTATACTTTATCCTGTCGTGTGTAGTTGTACACGCCACACTTTTTTAGCCTGATTGTCTGACTGAATTGCTTTCTTATTTGTATTTTACTGTAAACAGGGTTTTTTTTATTTGTGTCAGTGAAAACCGTTTTTAACAGTCTAATAGTGCAAGTATGTAATTATAGATAACAAGGAACTCAATTTTGCCCACTAAAAATGGCTATTATATAGATTGATGTTCAAAAATAATAATCCTACATTCAGCAGAAGGCTAAAGCCATCAGTTCAGTTCATGCATGGTTTTAATTTTAGAAATAAATCATTTAAATCAGGCTTTGGAAGTGAACAATGTGTGTCGTAAGTTGCGTAAAAAGCGGTAAAATATGACGTACTGTAACATCGTATCAGTATGGTTTTTTAATTTGTACTGAGAAATCACACATGCAAATTATAACATTCATTTCACATGGAGCAATTAGAGCTTATTTTTAATTTATTTAGTTTTTTAATTCCAAGAAGCAGATTGTTTCCTTTTGTTTTGCAGAAGATAAAGCGTCTGTATTAAAGGTTTAGATTTGTACCAACATGCATGAGCAAATTAAGGAGAAAAAGCTGGACACAGTTAGCACATATAAAAATTAAAGAGACTCACAAATGTGTAATTTTTTCTTTTTCTTTTTTTTCTTAATTTGAAGCCGAGTGGGAGGCAATGGGGACAAGAGTATTCTGTTTTGTGTTCATTACTTGTAAAGCTGCTGTTGCCCCGCTTTTCTGTCCCTCATTGCTGTAATTAAGTGTCATTTTAGTTGATGAAAGCACAGTCATTAGTTGTGTCATAGTGTTTTTAATTAGTCCACCCCAAGTTGTTAATCTGATTGGCAGCTTTAACAGATAATAAGAAGCCGTACACACATACTGTATACACAAAATAACAAAGCATCTGCCCACGTAAACAAATAAATCAGCTAATAACCACCAACGTCATGTCCTAGCAGTTAATAACCAACCCTAATTATACTTTTGTTTTGTCAGTGCTCTTCCACTATATATATATTTTTGGTTTTTCTCTTTCCAGAGGTGGTCACATTCTGTAGTTAAATAGAAGTACAGCGACTAGTGTGAAAGAAAATACTCTGGTAAAAGTAAAAGTACTGATTCAACTGCTTTACAGAAGTATATAAAAAAAAATAATAATTGTAATAAACTGAAATGTAAAAACTGCATTTCTTTGCCATGGATGAAATAATACTTATTTAATCAGGTCACAGTTACTCAGTTTAGTGGATATGGACAGAAAATGTCACATTTTAGATGCAAAGTCATCAGTTATGACATAAAAAGGTTAAAAAAATGCATAATTATAAAATAAAAAGTCAAAATTGTGAGATAAAAAGTCCTAATTATGATATAGAAAGTCACATCTGTTTAGTTTGAAAAAGTAATGAGTCTATTCTGAGAATGTGTCAAGGATTGGGGTGAGGTGAAGGAGGACTCCATTGCACAGTACTGAAGGGCAAAATAATTTAATAACAAAAGTACAACATAAAGACAAGACAGACACAACCTGGGAGTAAACGGCCAGAGTCCGTGGTGATGATGAGTGTCCGGGTTATGGTGGTTGGGGAGATGGAAGACATAGACCGGGTTATGGAGGTGACATAGATGAATGGTCCTGCACTGGCAGCTACAAGCCTCACCGCTTAAATAGTCACCGATTAGGAACGGCTTGCAGCTGCGCAGTGCAGGACCAGGTGAGTGTGGAAAATTGGGGGAAAGGTCACTGGAACGGAGGTCATGACAGAATGTAAGGAATATAAATATAAAGAGTATAAAGTACATATATTTATATAAATGTAAAGAGTATAAAGTACATATATTTATATAAATGTAAAGAGTATAAAGTACATATATTTATATAAATGTAAAGAGTATAAAGTACATATATTTATATAAATGTAAAGAGTATAAAGTACATATATTTATATAAATGTAAAGAGTATAAAGTACAGATATTTATATAAATGTAAAGAGTGTAAAGTACATATATTTATATAAATGTAAAGAGTATAAAGTACATATATTTATATAAATGTAAAGAGTATAAAGTACAGATATTTATATAAATGTAAAGAGTATAAAGTACATATATTTATGAACAAATGTAGGGAGTAAAATTAAAAAGTTGCCAGAAAAATAAATACTCAAGTCAAGTACATATCCCTAAAAACTCTCCTAAAGTACAGTAATGAAGTACTTTTCCTTCCTTCCCACCTGTGTTCTTTTCAGATCCGTCGACAGGGGGGGATCCAGCTCCTGGTGGACCTCCTGGACCACAGGATGACTGAGGTCCATCGTAGTGCCTGTGGAGCCTTAAGGAACCTGGTGTATGGAAAAGCAAACGATGAGAACAAAGTGGCCCTGAAGAACTGCGGGGGGATCCCTGCGCTGGTCCGTCTGCTGAGGAAGACTGGAGATGTGGAGATCAGAGAGCTGGTCACAGGTAGCACATCTACTCTAACATGTAGGAAATATAACTGAGCAGCTGCTGGGTTAGCATGTGTGTGTGTGTGTGTGTGTGTGTGTGTGTGTGTGTGTGTGTGTGTGTGTGTATTCCTATCTTTATGGGGACATTGATATATTTACACCGTCACACCATAGGGACCTCTAAAACTATAGGGACCAAAATTCAGGTCCCCATGAGGGTTAAATATAAATAAAGGTCCCCGCTAGTAAAATAGAACTGATGTGGCGCTATATTTTTTTTCTTTTTTTTTTCTTTTTTTCAGAAGTCCCCATAAAGCATGTGGGTAACAGGTGCAAAGTGAAACATGTATGTTTGAAAGGTTTGAAGATGTGTTTACTTTAAAAACAAAAAAGGATTCATTTTTATGTATTTTTTTTATTATTATTTCTTTTTTTATTTACTTATTATATATTTATTTATGTTTAAATTAGTGTTCCACTCCAAAAACTAGCTAGGTTCTTCAAAACTAAACACAGTAACATATAATATAATCTATATAATATTCAGTCATAGTTCTAATGAGGCTGGAAATACAGTATGACGGCAAATGATGTTTTAGAACCAAAGAAGGTGTTTGTAAAATTATTTTCCTACTTCCATCATTGTTTTCAATTTTAATGAGTTTAACCCTTTGGAAATGTAGACATATATGTTAATATATATATGAAGTAATACACGTCAAAATATATGTGGAAAGAGTTTCAATAAAACTATCTGTAAAAATTAAGGATGGGAAGAATTTCGGCCACCGAAAATCAAAACCCCTAAAATGCTAAAAAATATCCTGTTTCGGTTTTCGGCCGAAATAAAATTAGCACCGAAAGAACATATTTTATTCTTGTTCAGCAGTTCCTTTACCTTACTGTTTACAAATGAGGGGTCAATTCTATATATGTGCTGAATTAATATTTTCATACTTTTGTAATTGATAGATTGCAATGTCTTGATTTCAATTAAGTCAAATGCCACAGAAAATCTACTTTAATTGGGTGGAGTGATTTATCAGATGTGCTCAATATGTTTCAGGAATAGGGTAATAATTAATAATGTCTTTCGGCTGCACTCTCCTAAATTTTCGGTTTCCGTTTCGGCCAAGAATTTTCATTTCGGTGCATCCCTAGTAAAAAATATAGGTCAGCTTTTGTCTTCAATATATGTTTTATATTTGTCAAATAACGCATGTTAGAAATAGTTTCATTAAACTATTTCAACCTCACTGCTTTTTTTTTATGCCTAAAGAGAAATAAAAAAAAAACACTTAGGAACAAAAGTCTTGACTAAAGTTCTCATAATTCATGCATCAAAGGGTGAAATCTTACCTGCAGCCTATTTTTATTTATTTATTTTTTTTTTTCATCAACACCTTCATGTCATAAAATCTGTTGCTTTCACTTAAGGCACAAAAATGATGTTGTTTGTTATGTTTTCAACCTTGAGGATAAGTGTAGTGAAAATGAACCATTGCTCTGGAGATGCACTCGTACAAAAGTTCACACATTTACAAATGCAGAACAAATGTTCACATCTAAAAAAGTAAGCAGAAGGTGAAGGATATACATGATTTTTTTTTTTTTTTTTTACGCTCACCTTACCACAGATGCAATAATTTGATCTCCAGCTCTTCTAAGATATTTCAAAAATATTTCTCCTACTAAGAATTTAATAATTTACAACATATACCCTGTAGTACACAAGCAAACACTACCAACTCCTATTCCTCACACTATGCACCAACACCTCTAGCATATGTAATCTCAGTGTGCAGCTACAGTTATTTTCCAGCATGACTTTGGTTCTACAGCCTCAGGACAGGTATTAATGATGACCTGCTGCTTCTATGTGCACCAGTGTGAGTTGTGTTCAAGCATATGTGTCACAGGATGCAACCTGTAAAAGTTCAAATCTGTTACACCGACAAAATACTGTCATTAATTCTGAGTGTACGGCCCGGGCTGGGCTAAAATAAGAGTTGGCTTCAGTTAAGAGCAAAGGGATGAGTCATAACCTGTGATAGGCTGATGATCCCAGCAGATGTTCACATGAATGGCTTTACCAAGGCAGGTTACGAGCACAAACCCACGGTCCACGAAAGGACACAAGGGAACGCAGCCTCATCTGGAAGTTGGTAGAGCAGGTAGTCCATTAACCAAAGGGTTGGCGGTTTGATTCCCGCTCTGTCCTTGTCTGTCTGTTGTGTCCTTGGGCAAAATACTTCACCCTCTTTGCCTCCAGTGTCACTCACACTGGTGTATGAATGAGTATGAATGTTGGGTGGTGGTCAGAGGGGCCGTAGGCGTGAAATGGCAGCCACACTCCTGTCAGTCTGCCCCAGGGCAACTGTGACTACATATGTAGTTTACCACCACCAGAGGGAGCATGTGAGAGTGAATGAATAATGGAACACTAATGTGAAGCGCTTTGGGTGCCTTGAATATATGCTATATAAATGTAATCCATTATTATTATTAGTATTAGTATTAGTATTAGTATTGTTGTTGTTGTTGTTATTGTTGTTGTTATTATTATCATTATCATTATCATCATCATTGTTATTGTTATTATTATTATTATCATCATCATCATCATTATCATTATTATTATCATTATTATTATTATCATTATTATCATTATTATTGTTATTATTATTATATTATCATTATTATTATTATCATTATTATTATCATCATCATTATTATTATTATTATCATTATTATTATTATTATATCATTATTATCATTATTATTATCTGCAACCTGACATACTGTACGTCATCTGGCTGCGTTAGCGTGGCGCTCACACAACCATCTGAGGAGCACAGGGATCAAATCTGTTTCCAAATGAAGGAGCCAATCAGAGTCGCAGGGTGGGACTACCAGGAAGTGTTGTGTCTGGTGTGATGTGAGGCAGAAGCGACGGCAGTGTCGTGTTTTCAGATTCATAACAACGGCAGCGTACGTTGGGTATTCGAGTGTTCACATTATTTCCAGTCTCTACCACATGTTCGTTCATTAACAGATGAACAAAGGACGACTCGTTAATGGAAATGATGTTTTCACTCTTCTTCTTACCGGGTTGGTCAACAGTTTGATCTATCAGATGGTTCCACTGGTGGATACAGAAATAGTACCAGTGCAGAAGCCCATGGTTACTGTGGTACCCCCCTGGTTGTGTTGGTAGAGGACCAGCTGGTAAACTAGGGCTGACAGTAATGGAACTGGAGGAAGAAATGACATCCACATCTGTAACAGATGTTATTAGTGAGTGTTCGTTAGCCCCGAATTATGGCTGAAGGATAAATGGAGAACCATGGTTCCCTACGACGTTACCAGAAGAACTTGGTCGACATCATAGTAGACGAGGTTATACATAAACATAGCGTATAAATGTTGAGTTTAAACCCCTTCTGTTGATGTGTTTATACATGATGAAAACTATTTTAGCAAATTAAGTGGCTTCATTTAAACACGAGTCAGTCAAGAGACGGACAGATTTTTAATCTCATCACATGCAAGGATTTTATATAAGACCCTCCTTTGAAAACGGAACGGTTGTGGAAGAGTCCCAGATGGTATTGTGACATACCATGTGGGACAGTCAGGGTCTTAAATGGACATTGGTTAGAACACAGTAGGGGTCTTTACTGCCTTTTTACTTTACTAGTACTTTTTACAGTTACTGTAAAAACATTCACCAATTTTCTCCAAAACGACAGACATTTAAGATGAGATATTTTATTACGTGACAAAGAATGATTTGAATGTTGCAAAAAAAAACAAAAAAAAAAATGCAGTTACTGCCTTTTTACTTTGTAGGACAGTATGGGTGTGGTGTGTCCCCTTATTTTTCTCATGTAGTGCATGTTCTTCTGCTTCCCTTATATATGCGTTTAGGCCTTTTATGTGATTTGGCGTCTTCTATCGCACTCACCTGTACTGTAAATATATATATATATATATATATATATATATATATATATATATATATATATAAATGCAGTTACTGCCTTTTTACTTATATATTTGTAACACATCACCATTGTTTCTCTCTCTCTTTGCTCAGACAAAACCCCTTTAAGCACCAGGTTAGACTTGAGATAAGAGAAACACATGTGCAGCTCATACAAGTGGATAAGACATTTACAAAGATAAAGTACAATCACACTGATCCAACCGTACGTACACAGCCTCAGATTGAAACCCACGCGCACAAAACCACACACTAAGATAAAGCAGTGGAGGACCCTCATGTTCAATTTGACCTTTCACCTGATTACGTTTCAGCAGGACAAAGCTCATCTTAAAGCGCACACACACACACACACACACACACACACACACACACACACACTCAAACATCCATTTCTAGATGCATTCCCATGGGTCACCCGCTCCCCAAGGAGATGGACCATCAAGGGATCACAATGACAGCCAGGAAAGGAGGCAAGGAAGACAGTTTTTTTTTTTTTTTTTCCCTTTCAGGACCCTTGGACACTGATAACAGTCCACTGCAGCCATGACAGAAAGAATGCCAGTGAAAGGACACCTCGTATTTTACACACTCTTTCACCGTTGACATTATTATAACAGGTTGGATGACAGAAAATACTAGACTGAAAGTGAGGAAGGAATGGAAGAAGAAAAAAAATATGAAACAGCAAACCCTCGAAAAGGGGTCTCAAACATGTGGTTCGAGGGCCAAATGCGGCCCACTAATGGTTCCACTGTGACCTGTGGGATGAAGTAGACATGAACAAAGAGTGTGATTGAAATATTTTTAATTACTGTATTTTACGTACAATAAGGCACACTGGACTATAAGGTGAAGTCAAAATTTAAAGATAAAAAGTCAAAATTGTGAGATTAAAAAAAATCTATATTCCAAGTTACGATAAGGCACACTGTAATTTTTGGAGAAAAATAAAGTCTTTTAAGTGTGCCTTATAGTCCGGAAAATACGGTAACCTATTTTTTAAAATGCAATATCAGAACACAATGAAATTTTACATTTTTAATGCAAGTTTGTTCTTTAAGAACAGACTGTTAATTACAGTCTAATAACAAGTAATTAATTTCCATGTAAACATGTTAGTGCAGATCAAGTATTAAGAACAGACCAGTTACAGTAATGATATGAACTGACTGATATGGAAATAAAACAATAAAACCATGAATTTACAAGAGAACAACTGTAGAACAACTGTAGAACAACTGTAGAACAACTGTAGAACAACTGTAGAACAACTGTCCACTGGAGTCATATCATGCAGTAAACGGTTAAATACATATATATATTATGTTCCATTTCAGGCAGTAATATATTGATAGTATATAGGGAAATATTTTTTTGTTTCATAAGGGGGTAGATACAACAATAATGTTTTTTTTCCCATATTCACAATTTTTTTTAATTGCTAGCTTTTATTGCTAGCTGCATTTTGTTAGTCTGACTTTTTCTTTATGATTGACACTTCTAGTCTGAAACTGTACACACACACACACACACACACACACACACACACACACAGTTAGTGCAGTACAAGACGTCTTTAGCGGTGCAGATCTGAACAACCAGTTGAGGGTAAGTGGAGGCTGCAGCTGGTTTTACACCACGGTCCAACGCCTCAAGGTGAGCCCACAGTGAGGATAGCATCTCCTATTGACACGCAAAGCCTCTGCATCGACCACACTTTGACTGACAGGCCCGGAAGCCTCCACTCCTTCCTATCTACCTCACGCTGAGACCCAAGAAGCCAATACAGACAAGCTAAATTTAAACTTCACCACCGACAGGCAGATAGGGTAAATTGTTGAGGGGAAGGTTTTTCCGGTCACCAAAAAGACGGATGCCCTCTCTCATTTCCCCCAGACCTTAACACATTCCTTAATCAAAGAGAATAAGGAAGAGCGTCGACGGAGTTGACGACAGAGGCAGTAACGAGGAGGCTGATGTGTTATGACGGGAGTGGCACTTTTTTTTTTTTGAATAAAGCACTTGAAAATTGTATCTATGGGTGTCATATACATGTGTCTGATGAAATATAGTGGACCCTAACTCTCATTATTTAATTCAAATGATTTATCTACACTGAAAAAAGTTGAACAGTGAATCAACTTTAAAATTCTTCTTTAATTTTGGCTTTTTATGTCATCATTTTGACTTTTTATTTTATAATTTTGACTTTTTATCTCATCATTTTGACTTTTTATCTCATCATTTTGATATTTTATCTTATAATTTGGAATTTGTATCATAATTTAGACTTTTTATCTCATGAGTTTGACTTTTTATAACATCATTTTGAATTTTTATGGTCACACATAAAAAAATCTACTTGAGTGAACCAAATTTAATTACAAAAAGGTTAGGGTTATTTTAATTTAATATTAATTTAATGTGATTCACTCGACTAGATGTTTTTATGTCTGACCTATTGAAGCAGATTTTTTAAATTGATTCAATGTTAACGTTTTTTCAGTGTCTCGGACGTGCACACCAGCTCAGACTAAGCAGTCAAATAAAAGTATATTAATGTGTCATTGGTATTCACCATAGAAAAGCATTTTTAACACATTTTACTTTCCATATCTATAACACAAAACACTCAAAACACATTTAATTGAATTAGAGTAATTATGCCAGCTGCTAGAAGTGGTGAATAACTGCTCCAGCGGGGTGTTCCAAGAGAAGATAGACTTCCAAATACGGTTCCACTGGCATGAAAGAACGTAGAACAGTTGAATGTTGAGTCTGAAAAGTAAACGGGCATCAGGGAAGAGTCACACATGACACTGATTCACAGAGAAGGAAGAATACAGGAAGAGTCGGGTAAAAGAGGCAGTAAGGAGGTATGTGTGTGTGTGTGTGGGTGTGTGTGTGTGTGTGTGTGTGTGTGTGTGTGTGTGTGTGTGTGTGTGTGTGTGTGTGTGAAGATTTTTGAGTTTAAAAGTCAGGGCTCAAAATATGATGCAGCAGTGGTGCATTTAATTCAGTTATTAATCTGCTTACAGACACACACACACACACACACACACACACACACACACACACACACACACACACACTCCAGTTGTAGATGTGTCTTTTAATCTCTTCATTTCTCCAGTATAGTAACGATACTCTTCCAGGTGTTAAACTCTCCCCAGTTCACACAGACATATTAGACATAAAAGACAATTATTTCTTATTGTAACTCACATTTCAATTGCCATACTTAATTTTTTTTTATAATATATACAGTATGTATATGTGTATTAGTAAATATGTGTAATTATATATTTTGTATATATTAATACACATATGTGGAAATAAATTGAGTTTCAATAAAACTATCTGTAAAAATATAGGGCAGCTTTTGTCTTCAGTGTAATATATGTTTTATATTTTTCAATATATGATCAAATCATATGTTGAAATATATTGGATAATATACACACCTACTTTTCTATATATGAGAATATATTTTTGAATATAATGTATTATATTTACCTCCGCCAAGGAGGTTATGTTTTTGCCGGCGTTTATCTGTTTATCTGTTTGTCTGTGTTCAAGATAACCCAAAAACCTATGGACAAATTTTGATGAAATTTTCAGGATATGTTGGAAATGTGAACAGGAAAAACTGATTTCATTTTGGGATTGATCGGGGTTAGGGTTTGTGGGGGTGGTTTACCTTGGTGGAGGTCTGCGCTCTCACAGTGTTTTTCTAGTTTTCAAT
The DNA here is from genome assembly GCA_020466265.1 of Siphamia tubifer. Classification (NCBI taxonomy): domain Eukaryota; kingdom Metazoa; phylum Chordata; class Actinopteri; order Kurtiformes; family Apogonidae; genus Siphamia; species Siphamia tubifer. Next base: position 36,107,457 of record CM035802.1, on the reverse strand, counting down.
ATAATACCATATATTTCTCTTTTATGAGAACGTCCTTGAAGGTATAATTACATTGTATTGTTTTTTTTTCCTCCATTAAAATATGTGTATTTTTTTAGAGCATATGAAGTGAAAGTGAAAATTAAAAATGACATGTTTTCCAGAATGAACTCTTCTTTGCTGTGATTGAATTAAATAGAATGAGGTTATTTGAACAGGTTGAATGATGATGACTCCAGTGTGGTTCTGGTCAACACAGTCTTCACTGTCGCCACAATAATTGGCCAGAAATTATGTTGCTTCTCTTCTGACAATAAAATATTCCTTTTAATTTTTCCCTTGTTCTTTGTTAAATCTAAATTGACTTAATTGGCCGTTGTTTCTGCTGCATCTCAACACAATGTGGCTGTGTTGTGCAGATGTCATGCGAGCTCAGTACTGTGTTACAGATGTTTGGATGTTCACTCCATTAGAGCTGCACAAAATATTGTTTTAGCATCGACGTTACATGTTCGCAATAGTCACATGACAGGTCCTGTTAATGTAGGAGATAAATGAGCTCAACATTTTATGATTGAATTTCAATAGAACCTGACGAACACTGAGCACATCACTATGGTAACAAGACGACCAACAAGAGAAAAAACACCCAAAACCAACAAGAGAAAAATAACCCAAAACCAACAAGAGAAAAATCACCCAAAACCAACAAGAGAAAAAAACACTCAAAACCAACAAGAGAAAAATCACCCAAAACCAACAAGAGAAAAATCACCCAAAACCAACAAGAGAAAAATCACCCAAAACCAACAAGAGAAAAATCACCCAAAACCAACAAGAGAAAAATCACCCAAAACCAAGGCTCAGTGCCAGAAAAAAAAACCATCAGTTTTGTGGAATTATTTTTTTATTCATTCATTTATTTGTATTTATTTAGGTATTTATTTAAAATGATTAATTATCAGTTATTTGGATTTTTTTCTTATTTATTCATTTATTATTTGACATAATTTTGTATTTATTTGTATTTATTTTTTTCATTCATTTTCATTTCTTAAAATGTCATTTATTTTTTTTTATTTTTAATGTAATACAATTTTGTAACAATGTATTCATGTATTTTTAATTATTGATTTCATGTTATTATTTCGGCTACAAAAAGGACGATACTAAAACATGTGTTCTGTGTCGAGCACTAAACTGTTTTCATCAGAGCACTAGTGTACAGACACTACACTACAGCTGTTTTCACTTTAGTGGTAAATGAAACGTCCTCTGCAGACACTTTACCTTCACTAGAAACTATGACTCTATCAAATAAAGCAGTTGTCGTCTAATGTCACAAAGAAAAAAAAAACTGTATTTCTTTCTCATTTTCAAATGTCCTAGACACAGTCGCTCTGTCATTTGTCGCTTTTTGACTTGAGTCCCCACGTTGTGACCCCACGGCTAACTAACTAATTCAAATGGAGGAACACGGTGGAAGGCTGTTTAATAAAACATTGCCACTTGAGGCCAAACAGGCTTCACTCTCCCTTTACAAGTCATACTCTCATTAATTCATGAATTCATGCAATCATCTCCCTATTTCCCCAAACCACCCAGCTCCTCACAAACTGTCCGTCAAACATCTGAAGGAAAAACCAGAGTGAGAGAATGAGATAAAAAGAGGTAGAGAGACACAAGGGGACGTACGGAAACTCACAGACGCCCTGGCGTGATGTCACTGCCCCTGGGTCACATGACCATGTGCCATGAGGACACTGGGCTCAACCAGCCATGACAGTTCTATGTTTGTAGAGCAGGTGTGTGTGTGTGTGTGTGTGTGTGCTTGTATTCCTATCTTTATGGGGACATTGATCTGTCGACACAGTTACACCATGGGGACCAAAATCTAGGTCCCCACTAGTAAAATATGAATCTGTATAAAGTGTGGAAATTTATATTTATTATATTATTATCTCTTTTTTTTTTTTTTTTTTTTTTTTCTGGAAGTCCCCATAAAGCCTGGGGGGGAAACAGGTGCACAACGACACATGTATTTTTTTTTAAGTTTTGAAAAAGTGTATTTTTATATTTTATTTATGTATTATTATTATTATTATTATTATTATTATTATTATTATTATTATTATTATTATTATTATTATTATTATTATTATTATTATTATTATTATTATTATTATTATTACTATTATTATTATTATTATTATTATTATTATTATTTCTTCATATTTTGTATAGATTTATATATTTTGTTTAGATCATTAAATAACTTCATTGTCTGTTTCAGTTAAAAACAGACGGCTTCATTGAGATAAAAACACAAACATTCGCCCCAAAAAGGTGCAGTTTACAGATGTTTTATGTTATTAGGGCAGCTATGTATTGTATTTATTTATTGAAATAAGAATAATGTGTTTACTTAAAAAAATATTATTGTTCATGTTTTTTTTATGTTTTTATTAGTTTTTCTATTTTTCCTTGTGTTTTGTACTTAGCACTGACACATTGTCCTTGTCCTAGAAAATACTCCATAGTCCATTCTTCTCTTTCATCATTTCTTCTCTTTTTTTATTCCTGTCACCATTTATGTTTGCAGCATGTATTATCATTGCAGCACTAGTTCCTGGTCAGTACATAAAAATTGAATTTAAAAATATAGGTCAGCTTTTGTCTTCAGTGCAATTTATGTTTTATATTTATCGATATATGATCAAATCATATATCAGATAATATATGCAGTACTTTTCCACATATGGGAATATATATTTTTGAATATAATGCATTATATCTTTCAATATATTTCCATATATTTCGATTTCATAAGGGTAGGGTCATATTATAAGTTAATTATTCATAAAAAAAAAGGCATTTCAATGTTCAATGGTCAATTCTGTTACACAAAAAAAATTAAAGAACACGAACTTTCCACATATGATCAAATAAATTAAAATTAAAAAAAATACTTTAAGTTCTGTCTTTGTCAATATATGATTAAATCATATATTGCAGTATATTGGATAATATATGCAGTACTTTTCCATATATGGAAATATATTTAGTATTTATTACATGTTGGTTTGTGTTTTAACTTTAGCTTAAAAAAAGAGCTCATGCATGAAGAGACATGAGAGGAAACAGAAAGAGAAAGAGACTGGAGATGTGAAACAAGAGGCTGATTAGTGAAAGTGAAGGCAAATGTTGCCACACACCCACACACACACACACACACACACACACACACACACACACACACACACACACACATGCACACACACTCTCACACTCTCTCTCACACACACACACACACACACATGCACACACACTCTCACACTCTCTGTCTCACACACACACACACACACACACTTACACTTGATTGCTGCCAAACAACATACAAGGTCATCACCTTATTATCACCCTCCTCTTCTTGTCCTCACGAGCTTTTTCTCTCACTCTCACATCATCACCCTCTCTCTCGTCTTCTTCAACTCTCATTCCAAATTTCTCACATCAATTTTTTTGTATCTTTTTGTCTTTATTTTCACAGTTTCATGTTTTGTATTTCATTGTTCTCTCAATCTGGATTTCTATGGCCAAACATTTTAGCTGTAGGTTTCCTATAAGAATCACACACACACACACACACACACATATATATATATATATATATATATATATATATATATATATATATATATGCGCAGGTCGATGTATAAACGATCCACAACCGACCGTTTTTTTTAACTAACCCACCCGCAACTCGGACCGCAAGAAATAGATTTGAAAAGTACAGACCCGAATCACTTCTTGACCCGCATTTTTAAAAAGTAGTCAATAGTCTTTATGAACATCACATGACCTTTGACCTTACTCACATACCTGCATTGATTTCTGTGTTTAAATTCCATGTTATTGTTTGTAAGTTAATATGTTTATAAAATATGTTTGTTCTGCTTCATTATTCAAAAGTTATCAACGCTAACGCAGCATCTGAACCAGGGGTCGACAACCTGTAACACCCAAAGACACATTTGAACCCAGTTTCAACGGGAAAAACAAACACTAGGAGGCATTGATCATCCTTAAAAATCTCAGTGAATTTTTCCCAAACCTTTGTTTCCTTCCACTCTGCCAACTTTATATTCTCTCTTGCTCCCTCCATACTGTAGGATACTGACAATGATCTACGACATCTAAAGTGTATGTATTAATAGTATAAAATTGTAGCTAATATTTAAATTTCAATGATTTACCGGATTATTTTCATATTTACCGACCGACCGCAACCCGAATATCATTAAAAATATTTTTCAATTACTCACACCCACTCACTTCAGGTCAGCCTGTGCATCACTGATATATATTCATTGGAAACACACACAGACACACACATATGTATATATATATATATATATATATATGAAGAGTTCATTTGCAAAAACAGATAACTCCATTTTTCTTTTTTTTCACAAAATGTAATTTTTTTACTCTACATTCCACAAATAATACTGATTTATTTAATATATTATTTATTTCATTTGGTAAGATCCACTAAATTGAATAAATAATATATCAAATCAATGAGTATTACCTAGAATGTAGAGTAAAAAATGCAATTTTCTGAAAAAAACGAAAAATGGGGTTATCTGTTTTTGCAAATGAACTCTTCATATATATATATATATATATATATATATATATATATATATATATATATATATATATATATATATATATATTTATTTATTTTTTTTTACCATTTTCCTTTCCTTTCCTGTTATTTGCAGTGTCATTATGACCGTACACTAGACTAACGTAGCTGTTGGAAACACAAACCTGGCTGTGACTTAACATCCAGTCCCTTCAAAGCTCTTTGTATAAAGTACAAATACTCAAGTAATGATGAGGACACCACTGATCTGGATAGATTTAATTATATCTATCTTTCTTTTCCAGTCCATAGACCCGCATATCAGACTACATGCACAGGTCAGAGGTCACAGCCCATAGTCGTTCACCTTTAAGAGTCTGTGTTGACTCTGCTGTTGTCAGATCACACACGGTGTCTCGTACCAGTTTATGGTTAATTGTTTTAAGTAGAATGAACAGAGACGGCCTTTATGAACACGCTTCACTGAGCACTAAGTTGTGCTCATCTTTTATTTGTGTGGTAAATTGTGCACATGAACGACATCTGTCACCTGACACCAGATCCACAAGAGACTGTGACCTTCAACACCACAGCTTTTTATAGTTTGTCATTTTCAAAATGTGTAACATGTCTCCTCTGTTGTCTCAATCTGTTCCTGTCTTCCTAAACCATCAGCTCATCAGTGAGTGAATGAGAGAGAGAGAGAGAGAGAGAGAGAGAGGGAGAGCGAGGGAGAGTGAGAGAGAGTGAGAGAGAGACAGACAGAGAGAGAGGGAGAGAGAGAGAGAGACAGACAGACAGAGGGAGAGAGAGGGAGAAAGAGACAGGGAGGGAGAGTGAGAGAGAGACAGACAGAGAGAGAGGGAGAGAGAGAGAGAGAGACAGACAGAGGGAGAGAGAGGGAGGGAGAGTGAGAGAGAGAGACAGACAGAGGGAGAGAGACAGAGAGTGAGAGAGAGAGAGACGGAGAGAGAGGGAGGGAGAGAGAGAAAGAGACAGGGAGGGAGAGTGAGAGAGAGACAGACAGAGGGAGAGAGACAGAGAGGGAGAGGGGGGGAGAGAGAGAAAGAGAGCAAGGGACAGAGAGAGAGAGGGGGTCCATGGTCCACATATTCCATAAGTAGACGTCCTACTGTCCTGTACTTTTGACAGAAAATAGAAATGACACTAGTTTCGTTTTATTATTATTTATCCTTTCTCCTTAATTTTATTTCTTATTTTCGAACACTATTGTGTCGTTGGTTTTGTTTTCTTCCCACAGAACTGCTTTAGTTTGTTTGTTTTCCATACCAGTGACGCTCTGAAAGGTTTCAGCACCACGGACAGAGACACAGATAGACTGACACTGTGTTCCAATGTTCATACTGTCGTCAGTACACAACACTTTCCGTACTTACTAAATGGACATTTTTCAGCGAGTACAGTACAATACATTTTTAAAGATAATACTTTTAACTAGTAATCCAACATCAATGTTTGAAAGGATCAGATATGAAAACCTGACACACTCACATTCCACTCGTCATGCTTTTAGAACTGATCTGATCATTAACCAATAATCAATAATCAACCAAGAACTAATTCACTGCAAAAGTCTGTTTTATACAGGTCTTCACAACTCTGGAACAATTTACCCAAAAAATGTGAGGGATTTACCACATTTACATGCATTTAAAATAACACTGAAGTCAATAGTGGACCATATGTCAAAAGTTTATTTATTTTTTATTTTCTGGGATGTGTTTACTGTTACTTATTTTTATTGCATTGCTGTTGTATCTGTTGTGAATCATGCATCTGTTTTATATTATGAATCTTGTACACATTTGGTTGTGAATAATGAATAAATACTTGTGTTTTTAACTGGGACCCCAGGAAGACTAGTAACCACAGCAGTAGAAACTAATGGGGACCAATAAATAAACAGTATATGGAGTACACTGTACTATCATATATTACTGCCTGGAAAAGTATATATTTATATACTATAATATACATAAAAATATATTGTGTCAATATATTACAATATAGCTAAAAAAAAAAATACCTCACACCTACCATTACATTTTTGTTATTTTATTTTCTTAAAAAAATATTAAATTAAATTTAACGAAATTAAATAAAATGTGATTGTTTTGTCTTTAAATGTTCAGCCCTGAGATGAACTGGAGACTCATACAGGGTGTACCCCGCCTTCACCCATTGTAGCTGGATTAGGCCCCCTGTGACCCAGTGACCCCTATGACCCTAGTGAGGATAAAGTGGGGTTCAGATGACGAGACGATTTACACTCGCTACCAAATGGCTACTTGATTATAAACCTGGTCCTCATGAGGCATGGAAACGAGTGTGTGTGTGTGTGGGGTTTGCAAGTGCATAAGTGTGTCACAGCTGACCAACATGGGTAGTTACTGTCACCCTTCTGCTAAGAGGCATCTGGTGTTCCATCTGACAAGAAGAGCATGTATGTCTATGTATGTATGTCTATGTATGTGTGTGTGAGTGCATGTGTGTGTATATGTGTGTATGTCTATGTATGTGTGAGTGTATGTGTGTGTGTGTGTGTGTATGTCTATGTATGTGTGTGTGTGAGTGTGAGTGCATGTGTGTGTATATGTGTGTATGTCTATGTATGTGTGAGTGTATGTGTGTGTGTGTGTGTGTATGTCTATGTATGTGTGTGTGAGTGCATGTGTGTGTGTATGTGCATGTGTATGTGTGTGTGTGTGTGTGTATGTCTATGTATGTGTGTGTGAGTGCATGTGTGTGTGTATGTGCATGTGTGTGTGTTTGTGTGTATGTCTATGTATGTGTGTGTGTGTGTGTGTATGTGCATGTGTGTGTGTGTGTATGTGTGTATGTCTATGTATGTGTGTGTGTGTGAGTGCATGTGTGTGTGTGTGTCCTTCGAGGTAATTTATTCTGTAATATTGTCATGAACATATGATATTTTATGCATCTATTCTCAGGACACAGTAAGTGTGGAATTATATGGATTTTTGTGAATGTGTCTGATATGAATAGATTATGTTTATTTACTTGTTGGGTGTGTGTGTGTGTGTGTGGGCCTGGGGGGGGTTATGTGTATCTTGCTGTATCTCAGGGGTCTTAAACTCACTCTCTTTCAGGACCCACATTCAGCCCACTTTAACCTCCAGTGGGCGGGGGCAATAAAATAATAGTTTAATCTTTAAATAATGACTCCAAACTCCAAATTTAAATTTTTCTTTTAATGCAAAAAACACTATGAAATTATGAAATGTCTTACTTTTATACAGTATCCAAACAAAAAAAAACGTAGAATTTCCCAAAAAAGATGTAAAATAAGTTCAGTTTTAACAAGATTATGCCTCGATTTATCATTTTTACATGTGTGTTATGGATCAGATCGACAGGAAATACTAGACGATTTGGAACAGAAAAGGAGACATATCATGCTATAACTCAATGAATACTTAAGACATCACCATGAAATTACATGTTCATATACATATAGCTAATGTGCATCAGATGCAATGATCCATTTGAGTAAAGGTCAAAGGTCAAGGTCACAAT
>CM035802.1:36056769-36091769 GCA_020466265.1 Siphamia tubifer | reverse complement strand
AGTCGCTAAAAAAAAAACCTCTCAAAAATCAAAATGCATTACACAGATGGGAGCGACCCCTCAAATTTTTTTCACCGTACATACATGAAACTTGGTACACACGTAGCCCATGGTACGACAAGTAAAAAGTTACATTATGGCTCCGCCCTAAACCCAACAGGAAGTCAGAAACTCTAAAATACCACCCCTCGTACAAAAAATATGATGTTAACGTGTTTACTTGGTGGAAGTCGAGGGAAGCGATTTTACTAGTTATCATTATTATTATTGTGACTCTAAACTCTGAAATTCTATTTTATTGATTTTTACTCTTGACTTTGACTTTGATCTTTTCTGAGTTTTTATTGTTTTTATTATATTTGTCTTTTGTTAATTTGATCTTAATCATTTAATTCTTTTATCAAACCATGCGGTTATATTAATGAGAGGTGGAACACTGAGCACTTTGTTCTGTTTTTTGTACTTTTTATATACTCCGCTAATGTACCTTAATTATATGTGTTGTGTTTTCTATGTTAGAATCAAATGTTCACCCTGACTGTTAAACAAATCTACCCACGGATACTAATAAAGTAACCTTGAACCTTGTAGATCCAAGTGGATTTGTCATGCAAGTATATTTTTATTTTTACTAGGATTTTCAAAATTAATGCATTAACACTTATGAAGCAAATATATATGCTAATATATTGAAAAATACAATGCATTATTTTCTAAAATATATTGCCATATATGTAAAAGTAGTTCATATATTATCCAATATACTGCATTCTATGATTTGGTCAAACTAAAATATAATAAAATATGATATTATTAATATTTATCAATTACGTAATTGAATGATTTATTTGTGTCATTAAGTGAGGAATTTGTTTAATTGGGGAAACTAAATAAATAATTTACACATTGTTCTGAAAGAATGTTTGCCTTATCGTCCAGTGCTCCTGATAGTATAGATCATACGGTAAAATAAAAAGGCAAATTCTTCAATTGAATCAATCTCTGAAATCATGACACAAGGGAGGTGGACGATAATGGGGATGAACTGGTGTCAGGACATCAGGTGTTTCCATTATGGGTGTTTTTTAGTGTGTTAAAGTGTGACGTTGATTGTCTATGTGTGCACGTATGACATGTGGGCCAAGTACCTAATGATGCTGAAGGACCCATATGTTGTCCAATTGGGTAGTGGGTATTAAAGGCGCCTCCATTTTCCTACACACACACACACACACAGATCCCAGCTGTTTGAGACAAAGTCAGTCCGTGGTCATTTGTTCCTTAACAACATTAGAGAGCCAGCTGTCTGATGTTTGCTCATTTTCTCTTCCATGGCTCTTTAAACATATCACACTGTAAAAAAGTCATGAAGTGAAAACTAAAGATGACTCAAGATAATCAATGGTAATGTCAAATATGGCTGTACAATATGAGAAAAAAACTGCGATTTATATATATATATATAAAAATTATATTGCGATATAAAAAAATGCTCAGGCGTTTATAATAGCGGTGTGATGGTAGAACTGATTAATTGAACAGAATCAGTGTCATCCTTCATTTAGCTGAAATAATTAAATATTATTAATAAAAATTCATTATTAATAATAAAAATAATGATAATGAAACAATTATGAATGAATGAATAAATAAATAAATATATTTTTTAAAAATAGATACAGATAAAAATAAATGAATAAAGAAATTTGAAAATAAGTAAATGAATAAAAAGACAAACAAATGAATAAAAGTAAATAATACATAAATATTAAATACAAAAAATAAATGAATGAATAAAAATACAAATGAATAAATAGAGAATTTAAAATGTTAAAATAATACAAATGGAAAATACAGATAAATTTAAAAAATATATAAATAAAATACATACATAAAAATAAATATCAATAAATTTTTTTTTACATGAAATGAAATATAAAAAAATACAAGTAATAAATAAACAAATAAATATAAAAGAAAGAAAAATAATTCCACATAACTGATGTTGCTTTTCTTACTGACACTGAGCCTTGGTGGGTGATTTTCTCTTGTTGGTTTTTGGGTGATTTTCTCTTGTTGGTTTTTGGGTGATTTTCTCTTGTTGGTTTTTGGGTGATTTTCTCTTGTTGGTTTTTGGGTGATTTTCTCTTGTTGGTTTTTGCGTGATTTTCTCTTGTTGGTTTTTGGGTGATTTTCTCTTGTTGGTTTTTGGGTGATTTTCTCTTGTTGGTTTTTGCGTGATTTTCTCTTGTTGGTTTTTGTGTGATTTTCTCTTGTTGGTTTTTGCGTGATTTTCTCTTGTTGGTTTTTGGGTGATATTCTCTTGTTGGTTTTTGGGTGATTTTCTCTTGTTGGTTTTTGGGTGATTTTCTCTTGTTGGTTTTTGGGTGATTTTTCTCTTGTTGGTTTTTGGGTGATTTTCTCTTGTTGGTTTTTGGGTGATTTTTCTCTTGTTGGTTTTTGGGTTATTTTCTCTTTTTGGTTTTTGGGTGATTTTCTCTTGTTGGTTTTGGGTAAATTTGGATGGAATCAGCCTCTTTACTCTGTTGCACCCACAGATGCTACACAGATTCATGTGAAAAATACCGCACTATCCCTTTAATATACTTCAGAGGAAACGTAGGGTGGTAAATATGATCATTTACTGCCTAATATTGCCAACAGTAGACACGTACACGGTGTAGTCTTCAGTAAATCGTCTGGTCTTTTTAGTGCTGACAACAATGGCACTTTTCCTGTTACTTAACTGCTGCTAAAATAACAACTGATAAATTCTGAATGGGATGTTTAATCAAGTCCTGTGTCTTTTTGTCTCAGTAAGTAATTATTTAACGACGCAGGGTAATGAGTTTGACTGAATTAATGAGGACTGGCATCAGATAGGAAGAAGTGTAACCCTGTAATGGACTCATTAAATAGTAGAGATTACCAGTTAAACTTGAGGTCAGTGACAGTTTAATTCACACACAGTCTATACTGTACATGGAATTAAAAAGGTCAATACGTGCACATATGCTACTGTTCCAGTTGATGCACACGTTTTCTGATGAATATCTGGTTACATTTTACTGTCATATACATTAAAGCAGGGGTTGCAAACATGCGGCCCGGGGACCAAATGCAGCCCGCTAATGGTTCCAACGCGGCCCGTGTGATGAGGAGCTTAATAACCTTTTAAATGACTCCATTTTTTTTTCTTTGCCTATAAATAATGATGACTTCACATTTTTGTCATTGTTTTACTGCAAAAAATATTCAATTATGAAAATATTTACATTTGCAAACTATCCTGTAACAATGAAATATGAAGAACCTGAAATGTCTAAAGAATATTTGACCAAGTTTGAACCATTTTCCCATTTCCTTTTATCAAAGATGAGTGAAGAACATGAGAAAACGTCATCAATCTTTAAATTCTTTTTACAGAAGCGACAACAGTCGTTCAGCTCCATAATCCACCATTTTGTTTAGTCATTCTTAACTTTCTCCGGACTCCTCCGTCAACTTTCAGGCGCTCTAACTACATCATCCTACAGATTACACTGATTGGTTGTAGTACCGTCCTATTACATACAGAGGGATTTGAAAGACAACCTTTTAGCCCCGCCTCCTCTGACTATGAAGCACCACTAGACCCATACATGTATGAACAGGGATAGCACTGCTAGGCTACTGGTCCGGCCCACTGGAGATCAAATCAGGCTGAATGTGACCCCTGAAGAACATAAATGTGAGACCCCTGCAGACGGAGCTCCTACAATCCATGAATCTGCCAAGAATTTGATTCATGCAAACTAGTAAAGATGTGAAAAAAATGCCTGAAGAGACAATAAATGCAAAAGGAGAGAGAGCAGGCTTTATTTTCTGCATATCAAACCCTGGCTTCACTGTGTTATTCAGTAAGTAGCACATAAGGAAAGGCGTGTTGCAGAAAGGCACAACATTTCACGCTTCATTACAAAACCACTTCGTGTGCACAGGCAAGCCAGCACACACACACACACACACACACACACACACACACACACACACACACACACACTGACATAGACATGAACACACGCACTGACACACATTTGTGGATTTCTGTCGTACACACAGTCAGACATAAAGCTAAACTTTTCCGGTCCACAGGCCAACAGTGTGCAGGACTTTCCAGAGCAGTAGAGTCCACATGGATGTGAGTTATTTAACAGCCATGTTCAGCCGTCACTGTGGTTATTGACATGAAATAAAACAACAACCATAGTATTGGAATTAAAACTGCATTTTTATTTTTATTTCCTTTTTTGACTATGGATGAAATAATGCTTATTTAACAGGAAAAATCTGAAAAAAATGTCACAAATATCCAAAAATAAAGCCTTAAACATGTGTAGATGATGTGTTTTATTGGGTAACGGTCCTCAGTTTAGTGGGTATGGACAGGACATGTAAGAAGAAAATTCAAAAGTCATAATTATGACATTTAAAAAACTAATTAATTATGAGATAAAAAGTCCAAATTCTGAGGAAAATGTCAGAATTATGAGATAAAAAGTCTAAATTATGATATAGTAAGTCACAATTTCTGATTTACGACTTATTTTTCATACTGTCACATTTGTCTAGTTTGAAAAAGTAATGAGTCTATGATGACGTAAGCGATGACATATCTTCCATTTAAGAAATTCATATTCGTACTGAAGACAGTGTACTTGTTAGTTTTCATTCTGTAAATGTAATTATTGATGTGGTAACTCTGACAAATATCAAAAATCAAACACAACACATTATAAATACAAATGGACTCATTTTAGAGTTTGTACATTTTTATTTTATTCTCAACTACAACCAAGGACACATGATTTTACTTTCCTGTCAATACACTTAATTTTAATCTCTCCATACTGTGTACTAAAGTGTAGAATGTAAACGACAGGGCAGAAAAACAGGAGGAAAAGTTTAGAAAACAAGCCATTAAAAAAAGGCAAAAACCTTGAAAGATATGTAAGAATAAAAACAGTAGTTTTAAACCTCCTACAACCTACATAGTTCCCATTAAATATACTGTCATGAAATGCAGTATACAGAAAAACGTCTTTTATAAACTCCATAAATCCAAAAGGCCAGGGATAATCCAGTCATTAAAATGAACTCTGACCTGAGGAAGTTTGTATTATTATTGTATGTATTTATTTGCACATGTTCACAGTTTTTAGTGGAGGTGTAGAAGAACTAATACAGAACAGACTAATGCAAACCAAATTTTAACCAATTATGTCCAGTCTTATATGTTTGTGTTGTTTTAACGTCTCTTTGTGATTGTGAGCTGAGGAAAACAAAACATAGGGTTCGTCACAATTTGACCCCAGTACTGGAAAAAAAAACCAAAGCAAACAAGTGCCACACACAAACAAAAACTGCTGTTATTAATTATTTAGGTTCTTTCATCCCCCGGTATAGAATGATAATCAATAAGACTGGGTTGGAAAAAGGTTTGTGTTTCCTTTGGTACTTGGAAGAGCAGGGGGTTCCACAACAGTGTAGAACAGTAATAACAGTAAAACAGTCGTGAGCCAGTTTTATATATATATATATATATATATATATATATATATATATATGAAGAGTTCATTTGCAAAAACAGATAACTCCATTTTTCTTTTTTTTCACAAAATGTCATTTTTTATTCTACATTCCACAGATAATACTGATTTATTTGATATATTATTTTTTCATTTGGTAAGATCCACTTAATTGAATAAATAATATATCAAAGCAATGAGTATGACCTGGAATGTAGAGTAAAAAATGCAATTTTCTGAAAAAAACTGAAAATGGAGTTATCTGTTTTTGCAAATATATATATATATATATATATATATATATATATATATATATATATATATATATATATATATATATATATATATATATATATATATATATTTATATATATATATATATATATATATTTATATATATATATATATATATATATATATATATATATATATATATGTGTGCATATGATGGAGATCAGAGTAGAAGTCAGTATGTTAAAGGCTGGGCATTAAAGTCATAAATATTCCACTCTGTCTATTCTCCTCCACCCACCTCCTGTCTACGGTGCTTAAACATTAGTCAAGGTGACGTATTTTCACAGCTGTGTTGTTTAGTATCGATTTGACAGAGAAGTGTGTGTGCTAAGCGGGTGTTCCTTTGTGGGCTTGTTTGCCCATTAGCATTCAAAGCGGGTGAAAATGACTTGACCTTCTCTTGGAAGCGTGGAGCCGTGAACGTGAAGTTTTAATTGAGTTCTTGTGTCTTCCTTTCTCTCCCTTTTCTCTCATTCTCATCAGTACAATAAATGATTGACCTCATCCCATAGACCAGTGAAATAGCTTTGATCTCTTTATTATGTCTGTGTGATGGATGAGTGTTCTTTTTTTTTTTTTTTCATACCACTCACACCTCTATTGTCTGCTTCATCTGTTTTTCTGACATTTCACCCAAAAGCAAAGTTGTTTAAACCAATGATAAGAAAACTTTATTTATAAGTCTGTTCATTCTATTTTCTTTCATCTCAGCAGTGGTCTGCATGTACAAATACACCATGTAGGGATATGGAAAACAGAAAACTGTGGTTATAAATAATCAAACTTTTCTGCTCATATGAAAACAACACTTAAGAAACAGAAGTATATGGCAATATATTGAAAAACATAATGCATTATATTCAAAAATATATTCCCATATATGGAAAAGTAGTGCATATACTGTATTAGCCAATATACTTCAATATAGGATTTATAGGACAAATATAAAATATATAAAAAAATAAAACATAAAAAAAAATATTGCAGCACAGACAAAAGCTATATTTTTACAGATAGTTTTATATTATAGTATGTGAAGTGTATTACTAAATATATAATTACTTAGATTTAGTAATACACTTCACTATACACACACACACACACACACACACATATATATATATATATATATATATATGCATCCATACAGTATACTGTATTATGATATTAAGATGCACTGGTCTATAAGGTTTCATTAAACAAAGTTAAACAGTCAATAACTCCCAACCTTGTTGTTTTGTAACACGGAACAAAACAGATTCTTATTCTGTGTAATCATACTAAAAGTAAAAAATTATGAGAGAAAAAGTCCAAATTTCAAGTCACTGAGGATTATAAAGTGGATTATAAGACACACTCATGCTTGGAGAAAATGTAAGTCTTTTATAGTCCAGAAAATACGGTATTATTCAGTGTATTACTAAATATATATGAACATATATGAGTACATATATTGTCATTTATGTCTCAATATATGGAATTTATTTTTTATATATGTTATATATGTTTTTATATATGTTTATAGTTTTTATGTTCACTTTCAGGCAGTAATATATTGATAGTGAATATATGGACAAATATATTTTTGTTTGTTAAGGAGAGAATCATTATCAGAAATGTGCCAGTAAAACCCACTTTAGCTTCAAACTGTTTTAACTCAACACAGTTAAAATATTATCCCACGTATGAGTTGTAACTTTAAACATCTCAAGTTGGTCTTTTATTGACAGAATAATAACCTCACATGCTTATTTCTGATCAATTGAAACCTGCAGTAGTGCTTACACCAATGGACACCTGTGCAGCAAAAATCATCTTAAAGCACATACACATCTTTATTGTTCGTCACGTATTGATCAGAGTGTTGTGACAGTAAGGATAACACATAGTATGCATGTGTATATTTGCCTTGAAAGTATTCCTAGTATATTTCTAATATTGATTTCCCTCAGGGTGGTCTACAGTGTGATGTGCACACAAACACTCTCAGTTTTATGTCTATATTTCATCAGATACCACTGTAAACAGAGTGCCTAAAGTTATGTCCAATAAATATCTGGTCAGAAAGAATGTTCTTTGTCAGCATCCCAGGGTGATGGAGTCACATATATTTATAAGTCACAGTAGAGATGAATTCTACTAGTTGAGATTGTAACTGGTATCTTCCCTAGGACAGGGATTCTCAAACTTTTTTGGCCCAGGTCCCCCTTGGAGGGGTGAAATTTTTCCATGTCCCCCCTCATCCTCGCGATACTGAAAATGATAAAAAAACCACTTCAACAATGATTATTATGAAACAATGATAACCTTTTTTAATAGTGCTTTTGTGCAAACCAGCCACATTTTCAGGTATTATAATATAAATGAGCACTTCAGAAACAACAATTTTAAATAATTTAAAAATAATAAACGGAACAAAAGACACACAAAACCGCGTGTGTGTGTGTGTGACAGACAGACAGACAGACAGACAGACAGACAGACAGACAGACAGAGACTTAATGAGAGGGATGAGCTTGTCAAACTTAATATAACTATCAATGTACTTTCTCTTTTTAGGGTTAGGGCGTTTGTTTTTGTCATTGTCATTTTCATTGTCATTTCTTTTACCACTTCTTGAGGAACTTGGCGGACACAAAAATCGATCCATGTTCGCTGCAGGGTGGCTAAAAATAGCCTGTGACTCGCTCCGTCTCAATTTAGTCAAGCTGGCGTCAAATAGCGCTGTTACTTCCGCCCGCTCGCTACAAAATAAAACTTTCGCATTTCAAAATAAAACAGCAAAAAAAAAACGTGAATATGTACCCCCTGGACATGCGCCACGTCCCCCTAGGGGTCCGCGGACCCCAGTTTGAGAACCGTGGCCCTAGGACACCTTCCAATTCTACTCGGACAGTCTCTAATCCACTCAGAGAAAGTTGAATAATTCAGTCAAACGTCGTCAAGACAGTCAAAGAAGAAAATGCTCACACAACAAAATGAACACCTCAATACGCTTAGATAATATTGTGTTCTTTTATGGGTGATATGAACATTATAAAATCATGTGATGAAAATTGGTGATGTAAAAAAGCAGGATGTGTTAGCCTAGCCGCACTAGCAGCAGCAAATATAATATGTTACCTTAGTAGTCTAGTTTAACTCAATCTAACTTTTGTCTAGATTTCCCTGAAACTGGCCGACGAATCACAGTGAAGTATAGGGTCAGAGGGCGGGCGTAACAAAGTGACACTGTGACGATTTAAAGAGAAACAACCAGAAACAACCATAGAAGAAGAACAACAGGTGTAGATTTCCTTTTGTCAAAGATGAGTGAAGAATGTGAGAAAACATCAACAGTCGTTCAGCTCCATAATCCACCATTTTGTTTAGTCATTACTAACTTTCTCCGGACTTTTCCGTGAACTTTCCAGCGTCTAACTACATCATCCTAAAGATTATTCTGATTGTTGTAGTACCGTCCTATTGCATACAGAGGATTAGAAGCACCACTAGAACCATACATGTAATGAATAGGGATAGTGAAGCTAAGCTAACGATGCGTAGAAGAAAATCAAAGAAATATATGGTCTTGTCATTTATATTCTCTTATTGTTGAGTTCTGTAAATGTCATATATTAAATACAATTATTGTAATCAGGGATACTTTTCATATTTTAAGAGTTTCATTTTATACAGATTTCAGTTGCTGACTCATCTTGGATAATTGCCAATTCTTTTAGATGAGATAGAAACTGAGATTGTATTTAGTTAGGATTTCAAACTCTCCCCGGGGAGATGCAAATGACAATCTCTACTAGTAGAATTGGCAATATTCCTAGGGGAGATTGGAATTGTCAATTTTACTGAATTGCCATCTGTACTGTGACACACGCACACACATATATATGTATGTATGTATGTATGTGTGTGTGTGTGTGTGTGTGTGTGTGTGTGTTTTCCAGTACGGGTCAATATGAAATTGTTAATAAGTGTAAAATGTTGGTACAGTATGTACTCTGCAGATATTTCAATTATATTTTATCCTTTCATCTATTTTTTTTTTCAAGTGTCAGCACCATTACATTGTTATGGGCCTTTGCCGCATTGTTACTGTTTGTAATTTGTTAATGTAAAGTGTTTCATAATGAATTTGCATAATAGGCTCATTATTTATTCCCAGGGAGTCACTTTTTACTGCTGTGTAATAGTGTACTGATGAATGGGTAATTTACAGTGACCTTAAATCATGTTTTCCAGATGTTATGTACACATTAAGCCTGGCCTGTCTGTTCCCTGAGTCTTAACGTACAGTAATAGATCTGAGCCATTACATGCTTTAATATTTAGGGGTTTTATTGTCATTTGAAATACAGCTGCACAATATATTGTTTGAGCATCGATGTCGCTATGTACGTACGTGTTCGCAATAGTCACATGACAGCTTCTGTTAATGTAGGAGTTCAACATTTTCTAATTTCAATAGAACCTGACACACACTGAGTAGTTTGGACTCAGTCACTATGGTAACAAGACTGCGACCAACAAAAGAAAATCACCCAAAACCAACAAGAGAAAAAAATCAACCAAAACCAAGGCTCGCTGCCCAAAAGAAAAGAAAAGAAACATCAGTTATGTAGAATTATTTATTTTTCTATTTATTTGTTTTAAAAACACACATTTTACATTCATTTACCATATTTATACTTTTATATTTTATTATTTATATATATATATATATATATATATTTAATTTTAAATTTTTTTTATTTAGTTTTTTATTTAATTATTTCAGCTACATGAAGGATGACACTTTTTTATTTAATTAATTATTTACTTATTTATTTATTTAATTCATTTACTTTTTATTTCATTGATGATTTATTTATATTTATAAATTTGTATTTAATTATTTTGGCTACAAGAAGGATCACACTGAAACATACGTCATGTTGATGTTTTTTTTCATATATTTGTCTTTCATTCATTTTTAATTTTTAACTTAATTTCATTATTTCAACTACAAGAAGGATGACCCTTTTTATTTAATTAAAAACAATATTTATTTATTTATTCAATTAATTGTTATTATTATTATTATTATCATTATTATTATTATTATTATTATTATTATTATTATTATTATTATTATTATTATTATATTTAAAATAATAAATACAGGTCGTAGTGGAGCCAGTCTTTGAATATGTGACTCATTGTCTGGTAGAAGCAGCTCCACGTTGTAACCCAAACAAATCCACCCACCCACCTGTACCTCCAGTTCAATTAAAATCCTATTCATTATTTCAAAGCCTCATATTGGCAAAGCCGCTAATAATAAATGGAACAATATTGTCAAATTATCAAAGCGGCGTCGGCGCGAATGTTGGCTGTGAAGTTAAGGCACCAACTGTCTTGACTAAACAGGGATTTTTTTTTTTTTTTCCTGGACTCAAGTCAAGTGCTTTAAATTGAAGTGAGCCTTCAGGGCATAGATTGAGATGTATCCAGAATTTTAATGCTCCCTTTTCAATTGTTTAGTTTGGGAGAGCTGCCAGGTTCCCCATGTATCTGTCTCTCACTCAGTCTCTCTCTCTCCCACTCACTCACTCTGCCTCTGTCTCTCTACGCCTCTTGTTTCCAGCCTCCTTCTTTTTTTCTTTCATCTGTCTTCCACTGTCTTATCTTCTTTCCTCCCCCAACATTCTCTTTTCATTTGCCCCCCCCCCCCCTCTCTCTCGCTTCTTTTTTGGCTAACACAAACAAAAACACAGACGTGCATTTTTCTGACCGTTGTTTTCTCGACTCCTTTTGCAGGAATGTAAGTTCTGCAGGTGAGGAAGCGAGGCGAAGGATGCGGGAGTGCGACGGGCTGACGGATGCTCTGCTCTACGTCATCCAAACCTCTCTGGGCAGCAGCGAGATCGACAGCAAGGTGCGTGCCAGATTTTTTTTTGGCAAAGTCATTTTAGTTCAGGGGCCTCATTCAGCCCAAAAGGACCTGGGGCCGGATTCACAAAGTTTAGTAAGAAAAAAATAGTTCCTAACTGGTTAACTTTTGTCTTAGCATAAAACTTAAGAAGATTCTATGTTCCACAATACATTAGCCTTACCCTTGACAGTGTCCTGTGAGTCGAGTTATGGTCCGGTTTTGATCTACGTGAAAGTAGTCCCGGCAGGTTTCATGGAGTCAAGAAAATAAAACGTGTTTCTTCTCAAAACCGCATGTGTTCGAATGAGTGATTTATTTGCATAACAAAACCATCATGGAAAAAAAACTCACACCTCGTAATTGCCTGGAGCTACTTTCTCTCAATAGCGATCAATGCGCTAGCGTTGTCACTGCTAACAGCTGTTCACCTGCACGTAGCAGCTGCAAACACTGCCGAACAACTGATGAAAGTAGTTTGCTCAGGCACACAGCTGTTAGTAGTGACAACGATCACTGATCGAGAAAGTAGCTCAGAGCAATTATGAGGTGTGAGTTTTTGTTCCTTGACAGTTTTGTTATGCAAGTAAATCATTCAAACATATACTGTTTTGAGAAGAAACACGTTTTAATATTGTTGACCCCAGGAAACCTGCCGGGACTACTTTTGCTTTGACCAGAACTGGGCTCACAGGACACTGTCGGGGGTAAGTCACTGGGGGTGCACCAGCGTAAAGATGGTGATCCCATACAGATTCATGTGAAAAATAGTGAACTGTCCCTTTAAGAAGATGGGGAGAGAGTCACAGTTTTGGAGACTTGGAGGCAGAGATCAAATTATTCTGTATGTAGAATCTGAATTAAAATCATTTTTAATATCATCAATATCTTCAATGTTATTCATCCTAGGGGCCAGATTGGACCCTTTGGTGGGCCGAATTTGGTCCCCGGGCCTTATGTTTGACACCTGTGTCAATGAATCCATTCACACTCATATGTTTTTTTTCTCTGTGAGAGCTTTGGGTAGAAACTACATTATGTAAAAGTCTGATACATTAAATGTTAATTATGCAACTGAATTAATATGTTGGTTTGCAAAAAAAAAAAAAAAACCCATTCACTTCCATCTCTCATGTCAGCACAGACACGTCCTTCCTTTAGTGCCAGCAGCAAAAACAAGGAATAATTTTCATTGTCAAAGTACTTGCAGCTCATCAACAGTTTGGTTCAGGGTGTATTAAAGCTCACAAATTGAAGTGCTGCCTCACTTGTTGTTGCTAATTTGGCTTTGCCGATTGTCAGAGTTCATTGGGTTTATGTTCGGTTTTTGCATTTCCTGGCCGAGGACATTTCCAGGTTGGCCAGGAGTATATAAGTCACCACCGAGTATGTGTGGGCCAGTCAATACTACATAAACAGTGTTGTGGATGGCTGACTTCTCAAGGTCTCCCTGTCTCCCAGCCTCTCTAAATGACCATCCTTAATCACTGTTTAACCGCCCGCCCCCTCTGCACCGTCTGACTGCAGTCACCACAGGAGCACTCCTGTCCACCCCGTAACAAAGACTGATTGGCAGGTCAACCTGCAACTGGTCACTGTTTCAAAAGCAGTGAACATTAGCCACGCCAATGTTCTGGTCACCGTAGCCTTTTTATTTATTTCTTAAAGGGAGTAAAATAATCTGGAGTAAAAATAAATTCAGATGAATTAAATATATTAAGTTGTGAATACTCAAAGTTTCAGAAATAGTACTACGAACTCAAATTACTACTAACTGTAACATGTTCTTCATGAATACTGTAGATATCACCATGAAATGACATGGGCATATATATATATATATATATATAGATATATATAGATATATATATAGCTAATGTGCAGATGCAATGATCCATTTGAGTAAAGGTCAAAGGTCAAGGTCACATTTGGCAGAAAGGTCTAAATCATATTATTGGTTATAACTCTAGAACACAGGGTCACAGAACTGTCAGATTGGTACCAAATGATGCGGAATGAAGATTTGTGCAATTCTCATAGTTGGTGTTTTCACCTACGACCAATAGTTTCTGAGATCTCTGGAGGTTAAAGGATCTCTTCCGGATCAACACCAAAATTTTATATTTTATTCTTTGTCACACTCCCAACACATTATGAAAGTTTCATCAAGATCTGTGCATAACTTTTGAAGTTATCTTGCTAACTAACAGACAGACAGACGGACAGACAAATGAGACACTGCGGTAAAATCATAACCTCCTTGGCGGACCTGTCTTCATTCAGGTGGGGGGGGGGTCTGCCTTGGCGGAGGTTTGTGCTCTGAGTGTTTTTGTAGTTTGAAAACAGAAATCAAATGGCCACCACGTACACAAACTGTAAAGTTCTGCTCAAATGTCCTAAAACAGGGGTGGGCAACTCCGGTCCTCGAGGGCCGGAATCCTGCATGTTTTCGATATTTCCTTTTCCCAGCACACCTGGTTCAACTAATGATCAGCTCATCATCCAGCTCTACAGAAGCCTGATGATGATGTAATGGTTTCCAAGTGTGATGGAAGAGGGAAACATCCAAAACTTGCAGGATACCGGCCCTCGAGGCCTGGAGTTGCCTACCCCTGCCCTAAAGGCTGAAAGTTTTGGATCATGAGCTGATACATCAGTTCTTTTCCATAATTTATTTCAAACATATAGAGTAGGTAAAGGTAAAGTACTTTATTTGTCATTATACACAGTACAACTCTGCATTTAACACATGTTTTAATGCCAATGGGGCACCTGTAAGGAGCAGTGGGCACCCATGGGCGGTGCCCGTGGACCCATCTCCAGCTGAACCAGGTTAAAGGTCAGAATCACCTGCTGGAGGACTTGACCCTAATACACATGTTTGTGGGTGATGGGGGAAACCGTAGCACCCCATCCAAACATGGGGAGAGAAACGTGTACAGAAAAATCAGGGAATTGAACCCGGGTCTTCTAACCTGCTGACCACTCTGCCACTGTACCATCATTTCCACAGGTGTGTATTGCACCGCCAGTGTGTTTGCAGCAGCAGGCGTTTACAGAGGGTTTTAATATATTTTTTAGGCTGAACGTTAAACTACACCTTGTGAAGACACACGAGTGCATTATGTCCTATTTAATTTAGTTTAATTTGGGAGCATTCATGTTATAATATTGGTCTGCTCACACAGGAACAGAATCGTCTATATTAAAAACACAGTTTCAGGTAGTTGTTGTAATATTTAATTACTATACATCAGTGCTGTTTCTGTTATAGCACTAATTAAAAATTCCCTTCACCATGAGCTGCTCCACAAAAACACACTCCTCTGTTAAACACTACCTACAGACCTAGATACTATTATTCTTTCAATTGCAGAAATGTGGTTTAGACGTCGACGGTGAGGAGGTTTCACAGCATGGACTCTCACTCAGCTCACAGCCAAAAATCAATTAGCTCATCCAATTATTAAAAATGATGGTGCGTGGCTCGAAAAGCTTCATTTCACCAATTTAACACAAATATTTCACTGTGGTTTTATGAATGACCTGCCCCTTATGACACATAAATATATTTGTCCATATACTGACTATCAATATATTACTGCCTGAAATTGAACATAATATATATATATATATATATATATATATATATATATATATATATATATATATATATATATATATATATATATATATATATATATATATATATATATGTATGTATATATGTGTATATATATATGTATATATATATATATGTATATATATATGTATATATATATATATATGTATATATATGTAACATACAGAAAATTATATTGTGTCAATATAATTACAATATAGTTAAAAATAAAACTGTCCATGTATTCAGACATATATGATAATGTATGTACACTTAATAATATATGGATGCATATATGTTTTTCTTTTTTTGGAGAAGTGTATTACAAAATATATATAATTATATTTTTAGTAATAAATAATAAAACACAGGGCAGCTTCAATGTAATATATGTTTTATATTTGTCAATATATGAACAAATGATATATTGCAGAATATCAGAGGTGGGAAGTGACTAAGTAAAAGTACTTCATTACTGTACTTAACTATATTTTTTAGGTATCTGTACTTTACTTGAGTATTTATTTTTCTGCCAACTTTTTACTTTTACTTATTACATTTGTTCGTAAATATCTGTACTTTATACTCTACATTTATATAAATATCTGTACTTTATACTCTTTACATTTATATAAATATCTGTACTTTACACTCTTTACATTTATATAAATATGTGTACTTTATACTCTTTACATTTATAAAAATATGTGTACTTTATACACACTAATTCACTTTTAAAAGCTTTATTTTGTAGAAACTTTTGAAACTTTACTATTTTTTCCTGGTTAAATAGAAATGAAGTTTTACAATTTACTTATTAAAATTCATTCATTCATTCATTATCCGAACCCGCTTTATCCACACTTGGGTCACGGGGGTCACTGGGGACCTAATCCAGCTACAATGGGCGAAGGCGGGGTACACCCTGAATGAGACGCCAGTTCATCGCAGGGCTTATTAAAATTCAGAATTAGTCTTTTTTATTTTTATTAAAATAAATGAGTTGAATCAGTACTTGTACTTAGTACAGAATGGTAGTACTTTGGCCATCTCTGCAGTACATTGGATAATATATGCACTACTTTTCCATAAATGGGAATATATTTTTGAATATAATGCATTATATTTTTACATTTTTGTTTCATAAGGGGTAACCCATGGCCTCTATATCTGCAGTAGTATCACCCCCCCCCACACACACACATACCCCCCACCTTTAAACCAACTCTGATTAAATGCGTAAACACAAATCAAAATATAAAATGCCATGATAAATTCTAAATAAAACATAACTTTTTTTTCCTACATTACTCTGTAATAGGTTTAGAATAGAATTTCAGACATGACTGCAGCTCAGTGGAGTGAGACATTGTTTTGTTTGTTGCATCTCTTAGGGCTGTTCAATTACACTCCTTAGTTGTTTTTGTGTAAACCAACGGTCAGACACTCAGAAGATTGATGATTTGTCTTTGCTAATTTCCACTCTGTTCACTTGTTGACTCCCCCTTTTCTCAGCAATACTAAGCACACACACACACACACACACACACACTCCTACACGTAGATACACACTGCTAGTGAAAGTACACGTCTAAACATAGATGGCGTGAACTGTAAAAATCTGCTGGCTGTCATCACACACATGCAGACACGTACAAACCTCAGCCTCTAAACCGCTTGTTTAATGGAGTGTGTTACAATATATTCCTCTGTGTCATTTTTCTTCATTTACCTGAGTTTCTTTTTCCAAATCTCATTTCAAAGTCACTAAATACAGAAGTGTGTTACCTGCAGAGGTGGCAAATAACAAAGTACTGTACTTAATTAGATTTTTTTTAGGTTTCTGTACTTATTTATTTTTCTGGCAACTTTTTAGTTTACTCCATAAATATGTTCATAAATATCTTTAATTTATACTCTTTACATTTGTATAAATATCTGTACTTTATACTCTTTACATTTATATAAATATATGTACTTTATACTCTTTACATTTATATAAATATATGTACTTTATACTCTTTACATTTGTATAAATATCTGTACTTTATACTCCTTACATTCTCAGAATAAACTCATGACTTTTTCAAACTAAACAATGTGAAAAATAATTGTCTTCAGAGGGAAAATAATTAGCTCATGATTGTGACTTTTTAATTCATAATTTCAACAGTTTTTCTCATAATTATGCATTTCTTATCTCATATGTATGACTGTATCTCACATTTTTGACATTTTATCTCATAATTATTATTACAGTAACTCACTTTTAAATGCTTTATTTTTGGGATATTTTTGAAGCGTTCTTGTTTTTTTCCTGGTTAATTAAGTATGAATTCATCCATGGCAAAAAAAAAAAAAATCAGTACTTTTACCAGAGTAGCTGTACTTCTACTTAAGTACAGTTTGTGAGTACTTTGACCACCTCTGATTTATACCTGATCATTTTTCATCCACTTGCTACTTAATCTCTCATCTTTCTTTTCGATGCTCCTTTTTTCCCCAGACTGTAGAGAACTGCGTTTGCATCCTGAGGAACCTATCGTACCGTTTGGCTGCAGAGACGTCCCACGGACAACAGGGGGGGTTGGAGGAGCTGGACGGCCTCCTCTGCGATGCCAATGGGCGCGATGGCGAGAGCTCCGGCTGCTGGGGCAAAAAGAAGAAGAAAAAGAAGGGAGCCGAACAGGTGGGAAACGTTTGACTGTTGTTAGATGTTAGAATATGTTCAGTAAAAAACATACAGAAATAATCTGTGAACTCAACACACTGTCTGATTTAGTTCAAGATAAACTATAAACAAAACTACACAGGATGTAGTGTGATAAATGTATTATTATTTTATTAGTATTTTATGTTAATGTACATATTGTATACCTGGTACTCATGTACATACTATAAATCACATTGGGTTTTTTTATTTTATATATATATATATATATATATACATACATACAGGGTGCTGTTTGTCAAAAAAAACAGGGAGGGGGGGGTGTATTTCAGAAAAAAGCTTGTGTTGGCTGTTCTGACCCTCATTCCCACTTATAAATGAGGTTCCTCTTTCAGGTATTTTGTGTTTTATTAAATTAAATGATGTCAATCGTTTAATATAATGGATTATATTACTATAGTGCTTTTCAAGGCACCCATTAACGATCCATTATTCATTCACTCTCACATGCTCCCTCTGGTGGTGGTTAACTACATATGTCCTGGGGCAGACTGACAGAAGTTTGGTTGACCACCACCAAACATTCATACACTAGTGTGAGTGCCCAAGGACACAATGGGCTGACTAGAACAGAGTGGGATTCGAACCGCCAACCCTTCGGTTAATAGACGACGGCTCGATCAGCTGAGACGTGGACACCCTTTACTGGTAGTTTATTAGTATTACTGTTTTTATGGTGGGGGCAGATAGAACAGGCCTGACCCACGTATCAGACCCCCCCCCCAAATCACCATAGAAACAGATAACGCCCCTTTCCTCAGACCCTCCTTCGTGGCAAGAAAAATCTCCAGAACCCAGATGACAGGAAATATCCAGTGACCCTTTAAAAAAAAACACTGTTGTTCTTATGACATTCTGTGTGAATATAATTATGACATTTCAGCAGCGTTTTGACTCTGGTAAAATCAAATAAAAATGAAGCTCATAAATTGTTCACATTGTCATCAGACTCTTTGAATTCTTGTATATACTGTACATACTTGACATTCTTCAAATGTTACCTCACCATAGATTTACAAATACATAAAAAGTAAAAGGCTGCTTTTATGATGAAGAATAATTCCAACCTTAGTGTTGAAAATGTCACCTTCAACAGGATAATAATCAATGAAAAAAAGAAAAAAAAAAAAAACTATTTACTGTAGTGTGTGCTCCCAGATGAGTAAAAAGGCCCTGGGTTCTTTTATAATGCGGCGGCCATTTTTCCTCTCATCTTGAATATGATTTGTATAAATGAAACTTTTCAGGCTGAACTTAAAAGCTTCAAAGTCCTACTTTTTCCCTTGACCCATCCCTCCATCAGTTTTGTTATGCCCTTTCAGGATGTGGTTTAAAAAAAAAGAAAGAAATGGACCTCTCCCTTAAACATCCCAGTGCTTTCACCAAAAGTAAAATAACATTGAATGAAAGAACCAGTGTCGGCAAATATATTAATTATGTTATAATATAGGGATAATAAAGGCATATTATATTAATTATATAATAATATAGGGTTGTTCATCACTGCTGCTATCAGGCAGTTCAACAAATCTATCTATCTATCTATCTATCTATCTATCTATCTATCTATCTATCTATCTATCTATCTATCTATCTATCTATCTATCTATCTATCTATCTATCTATCTATCTATCTATCTATCTGTCTATCTGTCTATCTGTCTATCTGTCTGTCTGTCTGTCTGTCTGTCTGTCTGTCCTCTCTCTCTCTCTCTCTCTCTCTCTCTCTCTCTCTCTCTCTCTCTCGGTCTATATGTTGGTCTGTCTGTCGGTCGGTAAATATAAATACATGTAACAAAATGCAGTTAGCATCCAAGCAGAAGTGCAATTAAATGTTGATTATAGTATAGTATGTAATAATAGGCAGTATGTATAGAGTGCAAATGGTTAAATAGAATGCATAATATACACATATACATACAGTACATATATACTTATACAATAATATACAGTAGAAATTATTGATGATTAAGTCCAGCTAATGACCTGTAATGTAAAGTTTTACCAATTTTTCTACTGACTTGAATACATATGGTAGTTTAAAAGTATTGTTTACTTTAAATTTAGATATTCATAAATGCAAATTACTATCATACATTCATGTTTATGTTTCCTCAAGGCAATAGAATGTACTGTACTGTGAAGGAGTTGAGGTCTCTTGTTGTAGCACCTCTGTAAAAACCTTTCATTTTATGATCAGAAAATCTATGTATAGACAAAAAACACACACACAAGGGGATACACAAACAGTAATACACACTTAACTCACACACTCCACAACACGTCTCCAAAGACACACTCTAGCCTAGTTTAACGTGAGACAACGGGAAGGAGGAAAGCAGCAGAGCGAAACCAAGAAGGTCGATAGGGAGAGGAAAAACTGAGAACTGGGGAGAGAGAGAGAGCGATGGAAATAGAATAAAAGGGTAAATGGGGAGTGAGTGAGTGACGCAAAGCAAAAAAAAAGAGAGAAAAAGCATCAACAAGAGAGAAAAAATGAGAAGAAAAAAGAAAAAAAGGAAAAAGATAGTTGTGGATTCATGTCTTCCTGAAAGAGGTGTGGGCACGTCACTCAGCAAAGGGGTTCAGACATCAAGAGACTTCATTTTAGTGGAGGAGATAAGGAGCGAGGAGGTGAAGAGCAAGGGAGGTGCAGAGCTTTAGGTGTACGGCTCAAAGCAAGAGGGAGTTTGAATTGTTCAATGTTCAAATGCTCTTTTTTCCCCCGACTCCACCACTGTTCTCTACAGAACACAGGGAGTGGTTTACTCAATATGTCTCCAAGGGTCGAAAACACATACTACAGGGGTTTAAAACATACGGCCCGGGGTCCAAATGTGACCCGTGGGATGGAGAGCATAATAACACATTAAATAAATGTAGATATTTTCTTCTCAGTTTTTTCTTATTTGCGTATGAATAATGACTACTTAAATTTTTTGGCATTGTTTATCTGCAAAAAATATTAAATTATGAAAATATTTACATTTATAAACTATACTGTAACAATAAAATGTGTATAACTTAAATAAATCACTATTGCACATAAAAACATCACTATTACCCATAAAAACATCACTATTACCCATAAAAAGATCACTATTACCCATAAAAACATCACTATTACCCATAAAAAGATCAAAATTACTCATAGAAAGACACTTATTACCCATTAAAGATCACTATTACCCATAAAAAGATCACTATTACCCATAAAAAGATCACTATTACCCATAAAAAGACACTATTACCCATAAAAAGATCACTATTACCCATAAAAATATGACTATTACCCATAAAAAGATCACTATTACCCATAAAAAGATCACTATTACCCATAAAAAGATCACTATTACCCATAAAAAGACACTATTACCCATAAAAAGATCACTATTACCCATAAAAATATGACTATTACCCATAAAAAGATCACTATTACCCATAAAAAGATCACTGTTGTACATAAAAGGATAATTTCTGCACATTAAAGAGTCTAATTGCTGCTGGCAGAAAAGACTTTACGACTTTTAGCGTTACGTCTTTACATTTTACAATATATTGAAATTATGAAAATAAAAAAAATATATATAACTTTCAGTCCAAAATAAAAAATATTTGAATCCAAACTGGTGTGTGTGTTTTCATTCTCTCTGAGTGTATAAACGTCTGAGACAAAAAGTGGGAAGTGTTGACAGTTTCAAGGTCGTATTAAACTATAGCTGCCACTTGTCTGTTTTCTTCCACAGTGGGATGGCGTAGGTCCCTTTCCAGACACAGCTGAGCCCCCAAAAGGGGTTCAGATGCTGTGGCACCCCACTATTGTCAAGCCCTACCTCACCCTGCTGTCTGAATGCTCCAATCCCGACACCTTGGAGGGAGCAGCTGGAGCTCTGCAGAACCTGGCCGCAGGCAGTTGGAAGGTAAGAGGACATCTGGAAACCTCTTCTTATCTTTTATTTGGAAATTCCATAAAGGCAGCAGCAGAACAAACAGGTGGGTATTTAACAATTATAACTGTCAGCACATAAACAATATACTGTAGCTCGAATTGTTTCAGGCGACTGTAATTATCCACTTTGTCAGTAATTGCTATTTTTTGCCGCCGTAGTGATTATTTTCTAAAGGTGTCTTCCCGTTTCCTGTTATTTCTTCAAGCACAGATTTGTCAAACATAAGGCCCGGGGGCTAAATCAGAATCCTTAATTATCATTGTCCCATTGAGCACAACGAAATTTAAAAGAGAGCGACTGTCGTTAAAACAGTGCAACAGTCAGGAAGAGAAAAAGAAATTAGTGCAAGAAACATCATTAAAAAGCAATGCATATATATATATGTATATATATATGTATGTATGTATGAAATATTGCACTTAAAATTTAAATTATGTGAATTATATCAAATTCAAAAATAGACTTTAAGATATTAATCATTTTAGTTCAGGTTTCACATTCAGATTCAATTCAATCTGAAGTGGGTCAGACCAGTAAAATACTAACTTGTTTCTCTTTGTAAATGTAAATATTTTCACATATTTCCATTAAAACAAAGTATAATTTCACAAAATATTTGAATAATCTTGAACAAATATATGAAGAATTGTGTGTTTTCAAGAGAAGTCAGTGCAATTTTAAGGATAAGGTGTATTTTACAGGAAAGAATTTTAAATAATCTTTTGATTTTATTGGTTAGAGATGATTTTAGGTGACAAATTTATGATACAAAATGATTGTTTAGAAGCTTGTGTTATTTTTTAAAGCTTTTTTTTATATGAATAACGTTGTCTCATAGAGGGTGCAGTGAAATCCTTGTATTTCCTTTCCTTGTATTTGTTTAATAAAATTGTCTTTGTGTTTTTTGTTAAGCATGGATTCCATGAACAAAAGTGTGAAAATCTATAAAGAATGTATAAACTGTGTTTCTCTTTGCACGGAGCATAAAAAAAGTGATAATAACTGTACGTTCGCTGTTGTGAGAAACCTTTAACCAGCTGTGCAGTGAAATATATGGTCACACGTTTTTGCTGATTGAACCAAACATAAAATGGTTTCCTCACAGTGTGTGTGTGTGTGTGTGTGTGTGTGTGTGTGTGTGTGTGTGTGTGAGTGTGTGTGTGAGAAAGTGCAGGTATATGTACATGCGGCTAATTAGCGTTTGTAATGACTCAGCTTGTTTAGAAACTCAGTCTGATGCCAAAAAACTGCCTTCATGTAGCGGTTGGAAATAACACAGTGAGTTGGTATAATCATCATTTTCTCACTTTATCATGTTGTGGACGTTCAAATAGTTTTACAGCAGTTCCATAGTTTTTTCTTGTTCTATACCTGTATAGCAGAGGTGTCAAACTCATCTTCCTTCAGGGCCACATTCAGCCTGATATGGTCTTAAATGGATCAGTCAAATAATAACAGTGGAAAAAAAGTTATGATATAATATTTCCATAAAAATAAAAGTAACATAAACAGCTTGGAATGTCTTTAGGAAAACAAATGCAGTTTTAATTATACTTAAAACTACAAGCAGTCTCAAAGGCCTTCACCGCCGACGACAGCCAACAGTGGGCGGGATAAGATATTCTGCCAGAAACGCACACTTTTGTATAAATATGTAGGGGGCGCTATAGAGTTACTTCTTTGAAATGTTGTGTTGAATGGGTGTAAAACTGTGAGACTGACAACTGAGTCAAATTTGAGCCAAATCTGTGATCATATGTCCAAAGTAAAGCACTATATGTAGTGGTAATTTTTCCCGAAAACTTAGCAAATTTTGCGACATGGTAACACAAAAACGATGCGACTTTTCCCAAAAATGTGGATAACTTTTGACATCCCAATCCAATTTCAATCCAAGATGGCGTTTATGGTTGATGAACATTTGTACCGATTTTCATAGCTCTAACTTCACTTGGGCATAATCTGGCCTAATATTTTGACTTTTCTAGGGGGCGCTGTAGACACATTTCTTTACCGACTTTTATGAAACTACAATTTTTCACCCTTCTGAAGTATGTGCAAAATTTGGTGAGTTTTCGTGCATGTTCAGGGGCTCAAAGGGCTGATATCATTGCGATCACAGCAGACTAAATAGGCCTTGCGCTAGACGTGGTCCATGACGAAGGCCTAAACGGGATTATAGACCCTCCCCACATGACTGCTGAGACCACCCAACAGAGTAGGATTCGAACCACCAACTCATCAGTTACTGGACGACCCCCTCTACCAACTGAACCATGGCTGCCTCAATTACATCTAACAGTACGATTACAAACACATAAAATATTTAGTAACAAGCAGATTATTGGTAAAATTTCCAACTATCTTAAAATATTTCAGGTTATTCACATTTTTTTTTATATTTTTTTGTTTTTCAATACACTAAAACAAAGAAAAAATCTACATTTGTCATTATTTGCAGGTTATTATAATCAGATTTAACTGGTCAGATCAATTTTTTGTGCATGTGGAACCTGGTTTAAATGTTTTTATTTTTTTGTTAATATATTCAGTGTCATTCATTCTATGGGCCACATTGGACCCTTTGGAGGGCCGGATTTGGCCCCCAGCCCTTATGTTTGACACCTGTGCTGTATAGTATTGTTCAGTAGTAACACACTTACTGTAATAATGTAAACCCCCCCCCCAGCTCTGACCCACTGGGGAGTAAAGCTGAGGTTCAGCAGCAGCTGATGGATGGAAACAGTCGATAATAATAATGTATGAGTCATGCAGTGGTTTTTGGGGAGGACAGCGTTAGCTCTAAGGATTCTGGGTATGAAGGTGAAAGGCAGAAAGTGTGTGTGTTTACATTGGGTATGACCTTGACTTCATAATAAAACTACATCAGACAACAATGATGACGTTGAGACTGTCTGGGGACTTTTAATGGTTGTGTGGTCAGAAAGATGCTATGAAATATTTCCATTTAAGGACTTAGAGATGTGTGTGTGTGTGTGTGTGTGTGTGTGTGTGTGTGTGTGTGTGTGTGTGTTTATGGGGACATTAATATGTTTACACAGTCACATCATGTTGACCTCTGACACTATGGGGACCAAAATTAAGGTCCCCATGAGCGTTAAATATAAATAAAGGTCCCCACTAGTACAATAGAAATGATGTGGTCTTATAAATACATTAATTTGTTTGTTTTGTTTATTGTTTGTTTGTTTGAAGATGTGTTTAGTTTAAAAAACTAAACACTACTGTTTGTATATGTGTACTTTTTTAAATGATGTATTTGTTTCCCATTTACCCACCAAATTTCCCCATTTCTTTCTGTATTATTTTTAAAATTTTATGCATTTATTTTTTATTTGTATTATTTATTTATTCAATCACTGTTATTTTTTATATCGAATTTTCTTTCTTTTTTTTTTTTTTGTTTAATTGTATTTTATTAAAATGATGTGTTTACACACACATACCCAATGGGTACTTTACCTACAAGTGATGATTACAAACTTGATCCTTATGAGACATGTAAATGTGTGTGTGTGTGTGTGTGTGTGTGTGTGTGTGTGTGTGTGTGAGTGTGTGTGTGTGTGTGTGTGTGTGTGTGTGTGTGTGTGTGAGTGAGAGAGAATATTTCTGTCAGTTGAGACATAGACGTGAAAGAGCAAGACAGAAATGGAATAGAAATCTACAGGAAAAGAAGGTCAGAGGAGGCATTGTGTGGGGCAGGTGGTCTTAAGAAAAGTACTTCTTCTATTTTTGGGTCATACCGTGTGTGTGTGTGTGTGTGTGTGTGTGTGTGTGTTGTTGTGTCTGGTTGGAGCAGCCTCCTCCTCTGGTTGTGTGTACAGTGCTGCTAACTGTCTCAGTAGAGGATGTGTTGGCGTACTGTTGGCACACTCCACAATGCGCCCGCTAAGCTTTTGGCGAGGACATACGATGATTTCCCTCCAAGGATAAATTATTTCCTGCGATGATAATATGAGCCGTAGTTTGCCCATTTTTGGTGTTTAATTAAAACAATACTGTGTTCTAACCTTTACATGTTTTAGAAATGTCACCTTTTCACTTCAAAAATCCAAATCTTGCCAAGTGTATATCTGTCATTTATCATGAAAATATCTCATCGCACTTAACATAAGCTTTCAGTGAAATATAAAGAAGTTATTTTTAGTTTTTGTTTTAATTCAAGCAAAAATTAATAAATAAATTTGACAATGGAACAAGCTAAAATTATCTTGGTAAGATTTCATGAAATAAGATTTTTAAGATCTACTGTCTAAAAATACGGTCTTTTATTTCACTAATAAAGTAGATGAGGAGTGTTAAAGTCATGTTAGTTCACTTCCATTCAGCCAAATATGATCAGTAAAATAACTGGAAAAGAAAACCTCCGCCAAGGCAGAGCCCGCCCCCTTTGACTGAAGAGGAGGTTATGTTTGTCTAGGGGTGTGGGTGCAAGAGGTCCTGGGTTCAAATCCCGGACGAACCCCCGTTTTTTACGGCCTCCTCGCTTAGGCCACAATGAAAAGTAATGGAAGTCCACACAATCCTTTTGTCTTCAAAATAAATAAATATATATATATATATATATATATATATATATATATATATATATATCTTTTTTTATTGTATTTTATTTCTGAAGAAGCAAAGAATGATGCATGGCTGCCAGTGGTGATCTCCATAGGCCAGGGAAGTACAGGAAGAGCACATGGGGAAGACAGGAAGTCCATCTTTTATAGACTAGAGTCCAGGTGTAGCTGGTTGGATATCCTGCTGTAGCTCCGCCTCCAAACTCCTGAGCCTTCACAGCTGAAGCTAATTCTGTGGAATCAAGAGACGAGCAAAACCAGGACCAGAGACAAAGCAGTCTAAGACCATCACTGTCTGTCTGTCTGTCTGTCTGTCTGTCTGTCTGTTAGAAAGATGAACCTAAAAGTTATGGACGGATTTTGATGAAACACTGCACGGACACTACACATCAAAGTGTCCAGATTTCACACAGACGTTCATGACCTTATATGAAGAAAAGTCGCAGAATTCATGAAGAAAAATAATGTATAACCTGTACTTTAGTCGACTCAAATTGATCCTTAACATAATAGGAGGGTTAAATGCTGGGTCTTCTCCAGGTCCTGCAGACTGACTTGTTGAGGATGGAGAGGCGTGTTCAAGTGTCCCTTAATACTTATGGAGAGGACAGACTAGTGTCTGAGCTCCAAACTGTCCTCTGTGCTTCATATAAACCCTCCCTCTTACAGTCTATCAGCCTCCTTCATATTATGCCTGGACATCTTCTACTCCAACTCATCCAATGTGCTTCATATTTTGCATTTCTGTTTTTTCTGTCACCTCTGTTCTGTGAAAAAAAAAAAAAAAAAAGTACAACTTGTTAATAGTAATAAAGTAAAACTGCATTTCTTCAACATGGATGAAATAATACTTATTTAACCAAAAAGAACAGGAAAGTTTCAAAAGTGTCCAAAAGATAAAGCCTTTAAAAGTGAGTTACTGTGTCAATAATGTGTTTGATCAGGTCACTGTGCTCACTTTAGTGGGTATGGACACAACATGTAGGAAAAAAAAGTCACAATTTACATGAAATGTCATCATTATGACATAAAAAGATCATATATGAGGTTTAAAAATGAATAATTATGAGACAAAAAGTTTTAAATTATGAGATGAGATAAGAAATGTATAATTATGAGAAAGAGTTGAAATTATGAGTTAAATCATAATTAAGTTATAGAAAGTCCCTCTGAAGACACTTATGTTTCACACTGTTTAGTTAATTCTGAGAATGTAAGGAGTATAAAGTACAGATATTTATATAAATATAAAGAGTATAAAGTACAGATATTTATATAAATATAAAGAGTATAAAGTACAGATATTTATACAAAAATGGAGGGTTGCCAGAAAAATAAATACTTAAGTACAGATACAGATACCTATATATATATATATATATACACACATTACTTTTACTTAGTTACTTCCCATCTTTGAATCTCAGACAAACAGACAAATGGACAGACTTTACACACTGATGTGTCCAGTCTGTGTTTTTATTAAAACATCCAAATTAGCTTCATGTCACTATTAAGTGAAATGGTTTGTGCTGTTCGCATGCTATGACTCATATTTGCTCTAAACTGCTGAAGCAGAAAACCTCCTGTGGGAAATAAATGTGTCCTATTAGGAATAATGAACAATACAAGGAAAGTAGATGTGAACAGTCAAATAGTCAGACAGCTCATAAAGTGGCCTGAAAAAAAACAGTGAAAGCACAAATGAAGAACGGAACTGTCATTTGGTTGTTATTTGTTAGCTTTTCTAGTGTAAGAAATTGGATCTTTAGTGTATAAAACAGGTATCAAACATGCGGCTCTGGGACAGGGCTCTAGAGTGGGACCAATTTGGTCGCACATGCAAACTAATTTTTCAAAAGTGTGACTAAAAAAAGGGGTGACATTTTTCCATGTCCCCCCTCATCCTCGCGATACTGAAAATGATAAAAAACCACTTCAACAATGATTATTATGAAACAATGATAACCTTTTTTAATAGTGCTTTTGTGCAAACCAGCCACATTTTCAGGTATTATAATATAAATGAACACTTCAGAAACAACCATTTTAAATAATTTTAAAATAATAAACGGAACAAAAGACACACAAAACCGTGTGTGTGTGTGTGTGTGAGACAGACAGACAGACAGAGACTTAATGAGAGGGATAAGCTTGTCAAACTCAATATAACTATCAATGTACTTTCTTTTTTTAGGGTTAGGGCGTTTGTTTTTGTCATTGTCATTTTCATTGTCATTTCTTTTACCACTTCTTGAGGAACTTGGCGGACACAAAAATCGATCCATGTTCGCTGCAGGGTGGCTAAAAATAGCCTGTGACTCGCTCCGTCTCAATTTAGTCAAGCTAGCGTCAAACAGCGCTGTTACTTCCGCCCGCTCGCTACAAAATAAAACTTCCGCATTTCAAAATAAAACAGCGGGAAAAAAAAAAAAAAAAAACGTGAATAATTTCGCGTGCCCCCTGGACATGCGCCACGTCCCTCTAGGGGTCCGCGGACCCCAGTTTGAGAACCGTGGCTTTAAGACACTTGCACTTTTAGTTTATTTAAATTTAAATAAAAAAAAAATAATAATAATAATAATAATATATATATATATATATATATATATATATATATATATATATATATATATATGAAATTGAGTTTTAAATTCTTTGGTTCAAAGCTTAAACACACATTTTCCAGCTGAGTCGACATTTTTGGAACTCCATAACAAATATTTTCATTAAAAATATTTCAATCACATTGTATTTTTTCATGCCTAAAGGGGAATAAAAACACGTAGGAGAAAAATGTTGACTAAGGTTCTCATAATTCATGCTGTTAAGACTAATTTGTTGTGCTTTTCCTGTCAGTGGTCGGTCTATATTCGTGCTGCGGTTCGTAAGGAGAAGGGTCTTCCCATCCTGGTGGAGTTACTGCGAATAGACAACGATAAGGTGGTGTGCGCCGTGGCAACAGCTCTTCGAAATATGGCCCTAGACATCAGGAACAAGGAACTGATCGGTGAGTACTGCTTTAACTT
Organism: Siphamia tubifer; assembly: GCA_020466265.1. NCBI lineage: Eukaryota > Metazoa > Chordata > Actinopteri > Kurtiformes > Apogonidae > Siphamia > Siphamia tubifer. The sequence goes on along the minus strand of CM035802.1, from coordinate 36,062,079 downwards.
TCCTGTCACATGAGGATCAGGGTGATTTTCTGAATCTGGTGCAATTTATGTCCCCACAAGTTTAACCTCAAAGATTTTAATAGAAACTAAACCACAAAATACATTTAAAAAGTGAAATGAAAATTCCCATCTGTCTTTGCATTACAACACACAAACATATTTGTAAATATTTTCAAATATTTTATGGGTTTCTGAGGCATAGAGTTCAGCTAAATGAGCATGTCCCCACTAAGCAAAGTTAGTGTTTTACTGAATATAAAACTCATAAAAATAGCCAGTAACTGCTGTTTTTTTCTGCTAATATAACCATTAATCTGTGTACTTTAACCTTAATATAAGAAATATGAAAAAAATAAAAATAATAATATATATATATATATATATATATATATATATATATATATATATATATATATATATATATACATATATATATATATATATATATATATATATATATATATATATATACATATATATATATATATATATATATATAGAGCACTATTTAATTTTCTCCCCAAGTTTCATTCAACCCCGTAAGAGGATATCCATCACGGCTTTTTTTTTTTTGAATAATGGTTTAGTTTAACTTCCTAATCACCCAGGAAGTGACATCACTGAAGTCTTTACCCACTCAAACTGTAAAGACAGGTCAGCATTACCATACCTTCTTACCTATATTTCATTGATTGACATTGTCCAGCTCAACTTTTCAACACTGTTACCCCATTGTTTGGGGAGAAAAGAAAGTTGAATTGTTTTCCTCATGCTTTTTAATGCTCCATACCCTAGCTAATGTGGATCTATGGCTGATATATGTTGTCTTTTATATTGTCTTTTATGATATAGTGCTGATGAGATACTGCTAAATGAAATGTCATTGTATTCACAATGACAATAAAATGCTATTCTATTCTACTCTACTCTACTCTACTCTACTCTACTCTACTCTACTCTACTCTACTCTACTCTACTCTACTCTACTCTACTCTACTCTACTCTACTCTACTCTACTCTATTCAACCCCATAACCAAAAACACACTGTTATGGGGATGACTCTTTGTTACGGGGTTGTTCTTATACCAGCCTCCAACTTACACCCAGTTCAGAGAATTACCCATCATGCTTTGCCCAGCTGTGCTTCATGGATCAGTGGTATTCATAAGTCATTCTACTCACCTGTGCTCTGTTACATTATGAGACGGCGTGTGTTCTTTGCTCATAAAAAACGTGTGTACTCCTGAAGCCCTTCTTGTCTAATTGCATTTTCTTGTAGCAATTCTTCTGTGGTCTGTTCCTGCCACCGCACACACCTGAAAATCAAGCATTAGTGTTCGAGTAATGTGATCGTTGATTCAAGAGCCTGTAGACAGTTACACTAATTAGAATTAACAGCAGTTTGTAGTTGAATTCCTGCTCTTTTTTTTTTTTAGTATATTATGATGGTTACGTCATGTCAGCCCAGCAGACACTCATTACAATGTTCCATCATACAGTATTACTCCTCAGGTATTAAATTGTTAAATCCAAGTGAACAACAATAGTCACCAGAGTTAAATATGTGGCTCAGTTGGTAAAGTGGGACATCCAAGAACCAAAGGGTTGGTGGTTCAAATCCTGCTCTGTCTTTGGGCAAGACACTTCACCCTCCTAGCCTCCAGTGTCACTCACACTGGTGTGTGAATGTTTGGTGGTGGTCAGTCTGCCCCAGGACAAGTGTGGATGCCAGTGTGGATACCAGTGTGGATACCAGTGTGGATACCAGTGTGGATACCAGTGTGGATGCCAGTGTGGATACCAGTGTGGATGCCAGTGTGGATACCAGTGTGGATACCAGTGTGGATGCCAGTGTGGATACCAGTGTGGATACCAGTGTGGATGCCAGTGTGGATACCAGTGTGGATACCAGTGTGGATGCCAGTGTGGATACCAGTGTGGATACCAGTGTGGATACCAGTGTGGATGCCAGTGTGGATGCCAGTGATGCGACCCACCTTCTTTTTAAACTGTCCAAACCAGACACAGAAAAAGTCATTAATTTATTTTTAGTAAATTAGATTTTTGTAACGGTGTCTTCACTGGTCTAAACAAAAAATCAACCAGGCAGCTACAGCTGATCCAAAACACTGCTCCCCTGACCAGTACCAGGAAACTGGACCACATCACACTGGTCCTCAGACCCCTTACATCTTCTTCCTGTGGGTCAAAGGTTAGAATTATAAATCTTCCTCCTGGTCCATAAAGAACTAAACGACCTTGGACCCAAATACACACACACACACACACACACACACACACATATATATATATATATATATATATATATATATATATATATATATATATATATATATATATATGTATATATGTAATTATATATTAAGTAATACACTTGACAATATATGTGAAAAGAAGTTGAATTCCAATAAAACTATCTGTAAAAATATAGGTCAGTTTTTGTGTTCAGTATAATATATGTTTTATATTTGTCAATATATGATCAAATCATATATTACATTATATTGGATGATATATGCAATGCACTACTTTTCCATATATGGGAATATATTTTTGAATATAATGAATTATACTTGTTAAACACTTGACCTCTGACATCTCACGAGCACAATCATTTTTTTGATCTAAAGGTAAAATATATGAATTAGCACCAGTAATATATTGATTGTAATATTGATAATAATACAACTGAAAGTATTTTTTGTTTGTATGTACAGTATATTATTGTATTATTATGTATTGATTGCTGTATTTATACCTTATAAAACATGAATTTGTATATATAGGCTACCTAACGCACTTAATTGAACTAAACATAAGCGGGGGGTGAGAGTTAATAAGCTCGTCTTCTTCCCACTCCTTTTCGAGGTGCATTTAATAATGTAAATATAATGTAATTGTAAACTGTTGTTGAAAAACTTTAAATGTAACTGTATAGATTTGTTTTCTTTTACCAAATTGGAGCACATTCTTAGTTTTTTATTTTTGCTTTTTTTATTATTATTTCATGTGTCTCGAAATAAACAATATTCATATTCATATTCATATTCATATTCATATTCATATATTTCCATATATTTCTGTTTCATAGATAAATTATAACCATAGATTGTACATCAAATGTCTGAGAAATAAACATGTGAACGATCTGTGTAAATACAAGTCAAAACTGTAGAAAAGAACATGAAAAAAAAAATATTGAGAATGGATTGGTCTATGTCCTGGAAAGGTTGTGGAAAATAATTTCAGGGATGCAGTGGGAACCCTAAAACTACAAACCTTGTCAAGAGTGAAATGATGAATACACTCTTATTGAAATGGTGTATTTATTTGTAGTTTTACAAAGTTAGTGTGAATACATGGTCTATGTGGGTTTTTTATTTTTCTTCAGGCAGGGTTTTATTACATATTTATTGTTCATCTAGTGCTAAATATTAAATATTCAACACTAGAATCGTCAGAAAAAATACAGTGAAGTGAGTTAAATGTATGAGGAGTGAATAAATAAAGCACTTGCATCAGGTTCGTAAATCAGAACAGACGGTGACAGATGATATTCAAACACATAAAAGAAGGATATGGATTTCTGTTTATTCTAGTTGTGATTAAGGGAAATAAACATGTAAACGCAGTGGAATGAAATATGAAATATACAGACGAAAAAAGAGGGAGAGCAGACGCTCAGATCAAACGCCTGCATCAAGCTTTGAAACGTTGGTAATGAGAAGTTTACTGACTGTTAGCATTTACTGAAGTGAAAGACTGGGTTTGACTGAGTAATAATGTGACATGTGAAGACCTTTATATGTGCTGGCTTCTGTTTGAGCTCATGTTTTTATGTTCATTTAACACTAAAGCTGCACAGTATACAACCACATCTACAATGTATGTGTGCGCCATAGTCACATGACAGGTCCTGCAATTATTTATTTATTTATTTATTAGTATATTTTGTTTTATTTATTTATTTAAATAGATGTAATGTATTTATGCATTTAATTTTTAATTTTTTTTTTATTCATATTGTTTTATTCATTTTGAATGGCTGTTTATTTATTTTTAATTAGTAATATTATTAAATTATTGTAGCTACAAGAACGATGACAGTTTTTTAAATGTATTCATATGAATGATGTATTTTTTTTATTTATTAATTTAAAAAGTATTCATCTGTCTTCATTTATTTTTTTTATTTTTATTTTTTTTATTTAATTAATCGATTATTTACTTATTTTTAATTATTATTTTATGTATTTTGGTCAGAAGAAGGATGATACTGAAACGTAATCTTTGTACTATCTTAAAAAAAAAGTGTCGGAGCGGTTAGCGCTCTTGCCTCACAGCGAGAAGACCCAGGTCTATTCATCCATCCATCCATCCATCCATCCAACCATTCATCCATCCATCCATCCATCCATCATCCATCCATCCATCATCCATCCATCCATCTATCCATCCATTCATCCATCCATCCATCATCCATCCATCCATCCATCCATCATTCATCCATCCATCCATCATCCATCCATCCATTCATCCATCCATCCATCCATCCATCCATCCATCCATCATTCATCCATCCATCCATCATCCATCCATCCATCTATCCATCATCCATCCATCCATCATCCATCCATCCATCATCCATCCATCCATCATTCATCCATCCATCCATCATCCGTCCATCCGTTATTTACTCCTGAGAATTTTTTTTAATATCAATAATCTTAGTATTTAACACCATGTCAGTGAATTCAACAGAACACGTGCTGGTATAATATGTACATATGACGTCAGTGCTCTTTGTCTCTTCTATCTTTGGTTATCTTGGTTTCATGGCAGCTTCTGTGGTTTCTATAGCAACCGTTCTACCCTCAGTCTCAGGGCTTCTGCAGTCTCTGTGGGTTTTTCTGAGCGTTTGTTAGAGTGACAAGGAAAGCCAACGGCAACGATCAACAAACCGCGATGGTCTTGACTGGCGCTGGGATTATAGGATAATTGGAGCTTTTTCACAAAGTCACTCATCAGTCAGAGTTGAATGGTTTTAATTTGGCATTTTTTTTTGTAGAAATAGGAAGATATGGCAAAGCTTTAGCAGTTTAGTTGTGGCTTTATTAGAAGAATGCTTTTATGAATTTAGTGCACTTTGTGTCCCACAGGTTTTCATATAAAGTAAACCGCAAAATATATTCTCCAACATGTGGCCCGGGGGCCAAATGCGGCCCACCAAAGGTTCCAATGTGGTCCCTGGGGTGACTTTGCAAAGGTCAATAATTCCACAGTCAAGG
>CM035802.1:35971769-36049269 GCA_020466265.1 Siphamia tubifer | reverse complement strand
CTTTTCTCATTTTCATCATTTTTTTCTCCTTTCTTTTCTCATTTTCTTTCTTCTCCCTCCTGACTCTTTGTCTTCTCTTGTCAAATCACACCTCATATTGGTAACTGCTCTCCTCCCACCTTCCTTCCCTCATTTTCACTTTGCCATGTTTTGCCCACCCTCTTGTCTGCAACATCATACCTTTTTTTTTTTCTTCATCTTATTCTGTTCCTTTTCTTTGTGCTCTTCTTTCCTTCATTTCCACACCCGCCTCTTTGTCTCCTTCTCATGTCGTTTCAGACATGAGCTCATAACGCCTCACCTTCCCTCTCTCACAGACTCTCGCTCTTTGTGTCTCGCACTGATGACATCAGTGCTAGGGAGTGTTACCATGGAAACCACATTTGTGGCCCATAGGGATGTCACTAATTGGACTAAATGTGTGCATATGTGAGCATGTGTTCATTACAAATCAGATAGTGTGTGTGAGGGACGGAAAATCTTGACCTTTACAAGTCTTGGATATATATATATATATATATATATATATATATATATATATATATATATATATATATATATATATATATATAAACACAGCTCATTACATAATAACGGCCTCATGATGTAATAACTTAAATGTAATAAAACTTCATAATGTAATAAATGACCCATAATGCAATAAAATCATGAACCCATAATGTAATACTTGTTTATACTGTGAGAAAAGTTGTATTATCACCTTTTTTTTTACCTTTGCCATTGCTGCATGGTGAAAGGTTAATTATTTTTAAGTCATGCTTTTGAATCTATCCTATAGTTTATTGAGACATTATTACATTATGACCAACATTGAGCACCCAAAGCATAACAAAATATAGACTTGGTCATTTTTGAATCTATTAAAAAGCAATAAATATGAAAAAAACTTTAAAAAAAACATGTCAAATCCCCTGGTTATTGACTGACATCACAAAACGCTATTTATTATATAGTATAAATGCTACTGAAGCTTTGTAGTAACTCATAATGTAATAACTTAAACATAATAAAAGATCATATTGTAATAATCAACTCATAATGTAATATACTGGAACCTATTCCTTTTTTAATATTTGAGCAAAAAAAATGATGTTATTGCAACTTTTTTCACAGTATAATTGAATAACCTGCTGAAACCTTAATAAACTATAGGATCGTTCAACATTCCACATTGCAGGAAAGGTAAAAAAAAAAAAAATGGTGATAATCCAACTTTTCTCACATTATTACATTATGAGCTTTTATTACATGTTAAGTTACTATACAGCTGAGCTCATAATGTAATAAGTTATTATATTTTGAGCAAAGACATGATTACATTATAATTTCATCATGATTTTATTATATTATGAGTCGATTTTTACATTATTAATCATTCGCGATTTGCAACTTCAATGCAAATTCAACGGGATGTTGTAATTTTAACCAATCACTGCGACTTTCCTACAAAACATGACCAATCATTTATGACGTCTTCCACCTTTTCCTGATTACCTTAAAGTACGAAGCAACACGTTTGCGCCAGAAGTTCACATTTGACGACTAAAATGATGCACTAGTACCAACAGCAGTAGTTTTTTTTGCTGTATTTTTTTCACCCAGGTCATATTTTATTTGTCATATTTGAAAGGTTGTCTTAATATCTCAGTGTCTTTGTTGTATTTTTGTCAGAAACTGCCTCTACTACACACTACTAGTAATAATGTTGACTGGCTGAGACATTTATATTATGTTTTTATAACTTCATGTAGTGTTGTGAGGTCATATGACCTTTAACCTTTGAACCAACAGGTGCATTTGGGAAAAAAAATATATTTAGTTAAATTTTTTTAATCCTCGTAATCATTTATTTTCCATCTCTGATGATAATAATAAAAATAATAACAATAACAACTTTTACAATATTTACGTTATTACATTATGAGTTGCTATATAACAGAGTTCATAATGTAATAACTTATTATATTATTACATTTTGTGCAAAGACATTATTACATTACATTATGAACTTTTATCCCATTTAAGTTCAGTTCAGTTTTATTTCGAGCACACAATAATCATCAAAACAACAATAAAATAGTCAACATTTCTTTTTCTTGTACTCGAAAAGGAGTGGGAAGAAGTAAAACTTATAAACTCCCGCCCCCTTTTTACAAACCAAAATTCAAATATACTGCGCTAACACACAATATACTTTGTCCTTTTTATCATTACCACAAAAACATCCATAACCATTTATATAAACATTAACTACAATTCACTTAATTTAATCTGATATGATCAACTAAAGTACCCTGTATTGGTAAAGCATTAGTTTGTGGTGAAAGTAAATTCACTTTCACCACAAAAACATAAACATAAACAATAATTAATAGATAGGATCCATAGATATATAGATATATCCTAACCATGATAGTTTTATTGCAATGTTAGATTGTCTTCTACCTTATAACCATATATTCAGCTACTCAGATAATATTCTATATTTTCTTATTATACTTTTTTTATACATCCTTTTGAAAACACAAATTGAAGATGATTTTTTTTAGATTCTGATCCAGATTATTCCACAGAATTTCAGTTCCCCTTAAGTTATAATCACTACTTCTCAGCTGAAACACCTGTTGTAAACTGTAGGGAAGTATGTGGTCATGAGTTTTATACAATATAATAAGAGTGTTGAGGTTCACAAGATCATGTATTTTTAAAGCAATTTTAATTTAATAAATAAGGGAGTTGTTGTTATTCCATTATGAACAGTTATTACGTTATGAGTTCCTATACAACACTAGGAAAGAGAATAAAATAAACCTATTACAGTACATTACACACTTATCTTAGTTGCAGGTTCTTATTAGCCTAGGATCTAGTCTGTCGCCAGTGGCCGCAAATGGTATTTGCTACGGGGAGACAGACTAGACAGCCTAGGATCTGAAAATCCAAAATGGGTCGGACCAATCAAATCGCGAGGGGCGGGATTGGAGCCCGCCCTGCCTCATGACGACACAAATACGACACGTAATGTTGTAGTCGCAGAGACGTAGCAGCTAGCACACATTGCCGTAACACCAGTTGCTAGCTGCTAGACAACATGGCTCATCACCAGGAACAATCATTCGAGCTGGCTTTGGCAGCAACGCTAGGTGATTTAAAATTACAGTTTTCCCTGCGAGAGGAGCAGAAAACGGCACTTAAGCTGTTTTTGGAAAAAGGGACGTTGTCGGAGTTTTGCCCACCGGGTATGGCAAAAGTTTGATTTATCAGCTGGCTCCGCTAGTGGGACGACGCATGGGTCTGCACAACCCGCTGGTGATCGTTGTGTCACCCCTTTTAGCCCTAATGGATGAGCAGTTGCAAGAGGCCGAAAAACTGGGAATACGAGCAGCACAACTCGGCAAAGGCGACCCGGAGGAGATCCGAAGCGGCCGGTGCCAAATAGTGTACGGGAGTCTGAAATCCTGGCTGAACCGGGAATGGTTAGACCTGCTCCATGTTCATCGCTCTGATTGGTTGGCTCTAACTGGTTACCCATCCAATAGCGTGGCGTTGTGTAAAGAGAAAATTTGACAGACAGTGGTTATCCCGCCCACAAATTCGTCTAGACTTTCTAGACTCTCCCCGTAGCAAATGCAGTTTGCGGCCACTGGGGACAGTCTAGATCCTAGGTTAGGTTCTTATTTAAACCAAATGTTTTGACAACACACTGAGAATGTCCATTTTGTGTTGTTCTCATCCACAGCAACTTTTACATATTTTGTTGCTACTGTTGTCAACACAATTCACAGTGGTGAGAATAAACCACTTTGAAAGGCTAGTGGGGCAGTCACAGTGTGGCTCTGTCCACTGACACACACACACACACACACACACACACACACACACACACACACTGTTGCAGCGGTACTTTATGAAATTTCTGTGTCGCCTTTGGGATGAATCTCTTGTGTGCAAGGGCCTGGCATGTCTTTTATCAGCACACTTTGTTCTCCCTGGCATTCTCCATCCTCTGCTCCACTGTGCCAGACAGGGAGCACGACAGGCAGAGAAATAGAAGAAGAGAACAATAAAGAGAAATATAGAGGGAGGGAAGTGCTGTCATGCACTGACTACATTTTTTTTTTTTTTTTTTGGTCTCACAGCTGTCCCTCTTGTAGCTTACCTATGTTATATTTTTTATTATTTTTTATTTTTAAGGCTTTACAGTAGGAGTGGGAGAAAAAAATCGATTCACATACTGTATGTATCTGGATTTTTTTGTTTTCTGATTTTGAAAAAGATTTATTTTTTTTTTGGTTCAAAAATGTTTTTTTTCCCCCCATATTTAAATGATTCACTTTAAGCCCGGTGGTGAAAAAATTAAGACTGTAGATGAGTGTATGAGTCACTCAGATTGTGTGATGTACAGTAACACGCGCCGCCATTTTAAAAGGGGAAAACAACAGCGTAGCAACACTAGACAGATGTTACGACTATTTTCATAAACTTCTGCCCTCCGCAAAAGAACGATATGAACGGAAATTAGATCAACTGGAGAGCTGTCCGTATAAATTACCGGAAGGTTCTTGGCAAAATGACACCACGATGTCGCCTAATATCAAGTGGCCAGACATCTACGAGTACCTCATTGACAGTCCTGGCATTTATGCATGAGAAAAAATGCAAACTTATAAGAGACTGAAAGCATATGTTTTGTTTGATATAGGTTACATACATTTATTTAAACACTTCTCTGCCCCTCACTCACCCAGTCTGTCTGTGATTCATGAACCAAAGGGTTAATATGTGCAGTATTTGTGAGAGAAACAAATGGAAAACACAAACAAAACTAAACCAATGAAAAGGACCTGGGTCTAATAACATAATATCAGAGGTGGTCAAAGAAGAAGTACATTTACTAGTGTGAAAAATACTCTGGTAAAAGTAGAAGTACAGATTCAACTCCTTTAATGAAGTAAAAGTAACAATTTCACAATTGTAATGAAGTACAAAGTGAAAAAGTAAAACTGCATTTTATTTTCCCATGGATGCAACAATGCTTATTTAACCAGGAAAAATCTGAAAAGTTTCAATAAAATAAAGAATTTAAAAGTGCATTACTGTGTAGATCAGGGGTCTCCAACCTATTCCACAAAGGGTCGGTGTGGCTGCAGGTTTTTGTTCCAACCAACCAAGAGTTCACAGTTTGACCAATTGACTCTCTGCAGACTGAGATCAGTTGATTCATTGATTGAAGTCCGGTGTGTTGCTGCTTGGTTTCAACAAAAACCTGCAGCCACACTGGCCCTTTGTGGAATAGGTTGGAGACCCCTGGTGTAGATAATGTGTTTGATAGGGTCAATGTACTCAGGTTTGTGGCTATAGGCAGGGAATTTAGGAAAAACATGGGGGAAAAGTCACAATTGAAATAAAAAGTCATCATGAAATTGAAAATAAATTCCAAATGAGATTTGAAAAATGCATAATTTTAAGAGAAAAAGTCTAAATTGTGAGTTAATAATTATATAACTATAATATATAAAGTCACAGTTCCTCTTCCATTGATTGACTTGTTTTTCATACTGTCACATCTGTCTATTCTGAAAATGTAAAGACTATAAAGTACAGATATTTATGCAAAAATGTAGGGAGTAAAAATTAAAAAAATTTCCAGAAAAATAAATACAGTAACCTAAAAAAAAAATCTACTTCAGTACAGTAATGAAGTACTTTAACTTAGTAACTTTCCACCTCTGCATAATATGGACCCAAAATGACACTTTATTTTATTCTGTGCAAATATACAGTGTATTTTACCATTTCCAACCTGGTGTATTTCATCATGTCACATATGGAGCCACAGGTTCCTCCAAATGGGAAAAAAAATTAAAAAAAAATAAAAATCCCCTTCTTTTTTCCCTTTTCTGTCTTTCTGCTCCTCTGTCAGTCTTTCTGTCTGTTCCTCCTCTGCAGTTTATGCTGTAAACCTGTCACCCACAGACATCAAAGAAACACACATAGGCTGAGATATAACCGGTGTGAAAAGAACCAAACACAGAAGGCAGAATATTTTAGAACAGCAAAGTGACAGTGTGCCACTTTCCAATTTACATCCATTTCTAACCTCTTTAAACCTCCTGTGTTTCATCTGCCTACATTCTTCTCTGCATTCCACATATTTTTATTTATTTATTTTTTTTAAATCTCTGTATGTGTGTGTGTTTTATTTACATATTAATTCATGACTTTTGGAGGATCCATCTAACTTTTCAGTGTGGATCAGGTCGTCTTTGCAGGTCGTCTGTGTCTCTTTAAGCCTCATAAACATGTGAGGATGATGGTAATTGGTACGAGCTTTATGTTTTTATTTCTTAGTGGCAGCTTTCCAAATGACTCCATAATCCTTAAACCATTAGAATTTATTTTCTTTATTATCTGGATTAGAGCAAAACAAAAAAAAACAAAAAAAAAGTGATTTGGGTTTTAATAACCCCCACCATACACACACACACACACACACACACATAATTTTAATTGATGTAATTTAGCAGCAAAGTGTCTTATTCATTTTGACAGGAAATCCAAATAATTTAACCTTTTTTTTTTTAATCAATACATATTTCATGACAAAAAACGAAACCAAACATTGATTTACTTTGAATTTGGTGCCCCCTGTCAGTAGTGTTATGTACTGCAGCTTATTAAACATGCTGTGTCTGAAATCACCCACTCACTCTCTACCAAAGCATGACTTTTCACTCCCATCCCATCCCAATCTCAGGCTAAAGTTAAAAAAATAATAATAAAAAAATAATAATAATCCCATCCCACCCATTCCCATTCAAAATTACTCTCATCCAGTTTTTTGTTTTTTTTTTTTGTTTTTTTTTTAAGATAATAGTTTTAATGGAAACTTTTACTTATTTTATACATAATGAACAAACATGTTAGTGCAGATCAGGTATTAAAGCAGAATTAACTTTTCATGTAAACTAGGGCTGGGACGATATGCTTTCATGGTGATTCGATTCTTTTTTTAGTACCGATTTGATTTAAATTGCGATTATTCGATATTCCAGATTTTTAGCTTGCCTTTTTAACAGGTGAAAAAGCTGAATGATGATGCCTACATATTATATCAGGAGCCATATTTTCTCAAAAAATACACCTCATATGTGAGTCAGTTCAGATTAATTCAGCAGTAATATATTTGAACCAGACTTTAGGAAGTAAACTGCTCCATTTATCTGCACACAACATAAACAGGAGCCTTTAAATGAACATACTTCATAATAAAGTCAACTTTAAAGTGTACATGTCCAGCTCTGCTCTTCCCTTCTGTTTCAAACGCCACACACTTTAATTATTGTTGATTGTTTAACTATATTTATTCAGGAACAACTCATTTTCTCTAAGTTTTCAGATATCCCGCACTGTTGAACGCACCAGAGATGTTACGACGGTCCTAAACGCACCAAACTCCGTGTTTATAATTAGCCGCAGTGTTGTTGCTAATCACCCTCTTTTTCCAACTGTAATTCATAAACTCCTGGTTTATTACTGTGTGAAAATGACACAAGCTCACGTTAATAAAACAGTTGGAATAGATATTATCATAGTGTATTGTTAATCTGTACATAAGTTAATGCTGTTTAACACTGTGTTGTTGAAGCTAATACGATAATAAGCTAGCTGTCATCTGTGTGCCTTCACTGAGGGGATTTCTGTGTATTCTATGACACATATTATACATCTGAGTGACTCATACAGTCGTCTACTGTCTTTACATGCAGTCATTTTTTTCCACCCAGTTTAAAATGAATCAATTAAATATAGAGAAAAAAAATTTTAGTTTTAAAACAAAAAATCCTGATTCGTATATGAATCTATTTTTTTTCTCCTACCCCTAATATAAACCCACCTATTATCAGATCTGGACATCTCAAAAAAAAAAAAAAAGTTTGTGGAAACAGAAACAAGAGCATAGAAGTAAATTAGGGTGTATTCTTTATGAGTGGGCGGTGACTCCTACTTAAAAGTTCAACAGTGATAGAGATACCTGTAGCACCTCCACACTTCTGGAGTGCACACTTTCCTCTTACATCTTCCACCTCTGTCTCTGAAATGTGAGCTACACCTGGAACATGTCCTGGAGGAGAGGAACAAGCCCTCTGCTGATCACCGCACAGTCTAATAAACCTGTATTACACAACTCCTCCAATATAGCCATCTACACCTGGGAGGCAGCTGCTAATGTATTCTTGTGCTGCATTCCCTCATGTGCAGCTCACTCCCGCTGAGCAGGGTGTGCTTCATCAGGGCCATAATGGCTGATTTGATTTAAAGAGATCCAATTACCCTCAACAATGGAGTGATTTGATTGTTTACTGACGGAGAAAGGAGAGTGTTATTGAAGTAAAATTGGAGATAATTGTCTCAGGGAGATGCGGGGAAAGATGAAACACGGTGATTGGTTGTGGCGTCCGACTATCTGACAATAAAAGACACAGTTATCAGTGACTGGGTCGGGTCCCTAAGGTGGGCGGTGGTGAACAGACTTGGATCAAAAGCCTTTGGTTATGTTATGCTTCCCTTCCAAGTTCTTTGTGTCTGGAAAGAACAAAGGTGCACGACGCAGCAGAAGCTTAGTGCCTCACATATAAATGATTCAAGGGTTTATGTTGGGGTTTTTGCTAAAGTTATTGCAATTAAAACCATAAATAGATCCTTTTCCCCCCCACCTGTGTCTAAACTAAGTACTGTGTCCACATAGAAGAAGTTTGAACAAAGCATGTGTAGCCCTGTGATCAACTGCTTTATGATTGTGTATAAGCATATATATATATATATATATATATATATATATATATATATATATATATATATATATATATATATATGTACAGTGGTACCTCTACTAACGAAATACTATACCATGAAATTTTCATAAATAGAGTTGCATTTTACATGTAAAAGGCCTAATTCGTTCCAAGGCCCCCCAATACTACCCCTCAAACCCTTTAAAATTTATACAAAAATTACCGGTTTTGTATGAAATACGTGTTAAAAGAAAATATAGATTTAGATTTTAGCCCGTCCATGCTAACACCAGCTGTCTTTAGTGTAGATACAAACACCACCAGCATGGATTCTGTCGGAGCTGAATATTGTTAGCACATCCAGGCTAATGTCACTGTCCGGGACAGAAGAGTTGACCCACGACTGGGTGAGAATGAGGATGCATCAGTCTGGTGGATCATGTTTGGGGTTTAAATCCAGCTTCAGGTAGTCTAGTTTGTTTCCAGTGAGCGTACATTGGGCAGTGGCAGTGGAAACAGGTTAGCTGTTAGCTTAGCTGTAAACAGCCGCCTTCTACTTCCTCCCACAGAGGAAGTGTGTGTGTGTGGGGGGGTGGGGGTGCTTGCAGAGTCCAAATGTTTAACCGTTTTCCTTAAACCGATGATAGTATGTGGGTCATATAATCTTCTTGCACTGTTCAGCTGAACTTTTGATTCTAAAAGTGTCTGTTACCATGGAGACACAGCAGCTGCATGATGAATGAGAGTCAAAGGGTAACAAAAAGCATCATGGGTAACTCCCTCATAACCAATGGGATGATACGTACATGACGTATTTACGTAAATTCCGTAGTTGTGTATAGGAATGGAGTGTATTTTTGTCTGGGGGGGTTCAGGTTCCTTTCATTTTCAGAGACAAAAAATTCAGGTAAATTTCAGGTAAAAAAGTATGTAGACGCACCACTGTATTATAAAACTAAAGATACAGGACCGTATGAGTTCTGACAGTGGGCCGTGATTGGTCCCCGGGCCACATGTTGTGACACCCCTGTTCTAAGGATAAGATGAAATGATCAGCTTTGACATAAATGTTAACTTTTATATTTGGTCATTGGGTATTTTTTTTCACAGCTGTATAAATTGTAGAGCAGTAAGATTTGTCATTTTATCAACAACATGTACAAAAAAAAACAGAAAAAATAAAAACTTCAATATGGTTTAAAGAAATAAACTGTAGATCTACCACAACAATTTCAATCCATAATGATTTGACAGGAGTAATGAGCACATCAAAAGAGTCGGCTTTTAACGTGTGGTGAATTTTACATTGATGTTATGAAAGTGCAGCGACTCCCTCTCATTTATACTAATCTATAATTCATCAATATGCTGCTCAGTGGCTCTGGGTATCATCCTGTCTGGATAAAGAAAGAGGCCACATTTTATTTTAGCTAATGCCACTTATGCAAACTTCACTTTATTGCACTTTAGTTTCAGTCTGATAATCGAGCTGCAGAATCGATTATTGAGCATCGACATCAACAGTCACACCACAGGTCATGCAATTATTTTAATTTTATTTTTTTTATTATTTTTTTTAAACAATGGGTACAAATATTTATATAAATGTAAAGAGTATAAAGTACATATATTTATATGAATGTAAAGAGTATAAAGGAAGTCAAAGTAAAAAGTTGTAAAAAGTTGTACTCAAGTAAAGTAGAAATACCTAAACAACAGTAAAGTCTTTTCTATCCTAACACACACACATCATATAAAGTAAACTTCTTATAGTTCTGTGCCTCATGTGCTACATTTTCACCCTTCTTTTGTTATTGCTGGGTTTCCTACAACCACTCACTTGATAAATGAGTCACTCACTCAATCAGACATTCAGTCAATCAATAAATTGTCAGTCATTCACGCAGTAAATTATCTGGCAGTCAGTCAGTAAATGAGCCAGTCAGTAATCTAGTCATGCAGTCAGTCAGTAAATAATTCAGTCACTCATTCAGAAATTAGTTGGATCATTAAATGAAGCGAGTCTTCAGTAAAATTATCAGTCAACCATCAGGCAGCAAATCAGTCAGGAAATGAGTGTGATTCAACTGTGTGTAAAGATGGAGCCTATGTTTCTTTTTCTTTCTTCTTTCACAGCCTAAAGACAATGACTGTTTAACCTGTGAACAGTCTGTAAGCCTTAGATAACACTGGGCTAATGTGTGTGTGTGTGTGTGTGTGTGTGTGTGTGTGTGTGTGTGTGTGTGTCTTTTTAGTAAAATAAAAAACAACATGTATTGTACAGCTGCATAATATATTGTTTGAGCATCAACATCACAATGTACGTGTGTGTAACACAGGTCCTGCAATTATTTTAATTTTGTCATTTACAATTTTTTTATTCATTTGTATATATTTTGTAGTTTATTAATTACTGTTTTTTTTAATTATTTATTTATTTTTATTATAAATCCACTTATTTTATTTTTGTATATATTTTATTTTATTAATTAATATTTTTTTAAATTGTATTTATTTGTATTTATTTTTTATTATAAATCCACTTATTTTAATTTCTTTAATTTTTTTATATATATTTAATAATAATAATAATGGATTACATTTATATAGCATATATTGAAGGCACCCAAAGCGCTTCACATTAGTGTTCCATTATTCATTCACTCTCACATGCTCCCTCTGGTGGTGGTAAACTACATATGTAGCCACAATTGCCCTGGGGCAGACTGACAGAAGCGTGGCTGCCATTTCGCGCCTACGGCCCCTCTGACCACCACCCAACATTCATACTCATTCATACACCAGTGTGAGTGACACTGGAGGCAAAGAGGGTAAAGTGTCTTGCCCAAGGACACAACGGACTGACTAGGACAGAGCGGGAATCGAACCTTCGGTCAATGGACGACCCGCTCTGCCAACTGAGCCATGGCCGTCCCAATATTTGTATATATTTTTAGTTTATCAATTAATGTTTCTAGATTGTATTTCTTCAAACGTTTTTATTTAAAAAAAATAAAATTTTTAGTATGAATCTACTTATTTTAAATGTATATATTTTATTAATTAATGTTTTCAAAACTATTTTTTATTTAAAAAAAATATTTATTTCTTTATTTTTATTTCATTTTTTCAAAAAAAAAAAAAAATATATATATATATATATATATATATATATATATATATATATAGAGAGAGAGAGAGAGAGAGAGATTTTAATTATTAATTTTATTTAATTATTTCAGCTACAAGAAGGATTGCACTCTGTGTTGACTGTTAATCTCCTCGTCACCACAGCTGTATTTTTTCATATCGTAATACAATATATGTCACAGAGTTAAAAGGAAAAAAATTGCCGTGTCATTTTTTTTCCTAATATTTTGCAGTGTTGGTATAATGATGTGTGTGAATGTGTGTTTCCTCCTTTTATCTTCTCTGTCTCTTTCCCCATTTTTCTTAAACTTATTAGAGTTAATATAAGTGAAGGATTTAGCACCTGGATGTAAAGAGTCTTTATTTTTAATTGGTACAGGATGAACTTTTAGAATCCTCCAGAAGTGGATAAGTTATTTAAAAAGGGCAAGAAAAGGGTGAACGATAGAAATAATGGAGAAGGTAAAAAGAAAAAGCAATGTAAAAATGTTTCTTCATGAATGCATAACATTTATTTCTGTTTGAATTTATAAGAAAAGATGATGTGATGCAGAACTGCAGCGAGTATTCAGTGGTTTTGTACTCATGCTGTTTAGAAAATGAGCTTTTCTGAAATATTATTCTACTACTGATGTAAAAATAAACACATAAATAAGAAATCCAAAAGCCTTTTTTGCATTTATGTGAAATTGTTTATATTGTTGTTGGTTATTTTTTACTGCTTGAGTGAATATAATAGTCCACTCAAAAGTCACATGACACTACATTTAACTTTCTGACCCTGACACTGTGAGTACAAATGATTAAAACATTTAGGGGCAAGGGATCACACTTAAATTATTTGAGTAATGATCAAATAATTAATTGATTTTAAGCAGGTTAAAATTAAGGCTAAATGTATTGGACTGAAATTATTAAGTAGAAAAGACTAAAAGTTAAATAAATTTTTCTTGGAATTGTCAGTTGATTTAATTGTAATCAGATTAATTTAACATTTATTCAACAGGTTTTTTTTTTACATTCATCAAACTCAAAAACATATCTCTAATTAAAATAATCTTGTATTAATAAAAAAAAATGCAAGGATTTAAATTAACAATTTTATTTAACATTTGCCAAATAAACAGTAGTTGTGAAACAATAGGTTAAAAAGACAGCATGAAAAAGTGTAAAAAAAAAATAAACATTTTTAGTGAATTTAAGGTTAAAATGTGATATTATAAGTTTTCATTATATATTTGATTTATTAGCTTTTTTCTCACATATCATGTTGACAGGACGTTAAAATTCAAATTAAAATAGTTTTTGAGGTGAAGGGGTGGGGTTAAAAAAAGGTTTTACTTCCTTCCTGTAAATGAAGCAATGTGCGATTTATTATTTTTTTCATGTATGTTTTTTTATTTATTGCATATTCAAAATAAATCGAATTGAATTGAACAGTGTACTTGCTCTAGAAGACTTTTGACTGTCTAGGGGAAAAGCGTTTGTATTTCACACACAAACTCGTCTGCACTCAGTGTTAAAGCATGTGTCAGTGTTAAAGCATGTGTCAGTGTTAAAGCATGTGTCAGTGTTAAAGCATGTGTCAGTGTTAGCGACACATATGACAGTTGAATGACTCATTGTCCTGCAGACGCTCAGTTCACTGACTGTGCTTTTTAATGTTTAGGGAAGAAGACGATTTATTCTATATCCACTTATCTAATCCATTTATGTAAAAAAAAAATTATTAGTATTTTTGTATATAGGCCTATTTGTATCTAATTTTATTTTATTAATTAATGTTTTTGAAATGTATGTATGTATTTATTTATTTATTTTTGTTTTTTTGTGTGCATTTGTACACATTGTTTAACTCCACAGAGGGGAATGTATTTATTTATTTAATTTGTTTTAAATCTTATCTCTCATCAATAACTAATAATAATAATAATAAGATAACTAAAAAAAAAAATTCTGAACAGATTCTGCTAACATTTTCAGGATGTGTTGGTAGTCGTCGCAAGAAACAAATGATTACATTTTGGTGATGATTCAGGAGAGATCCTGGATTCTAGATCACTTTGAAACGTTACATTGCAGTAAATGGAGAAAACATTTAAAGAAATTATCCAGAATCCAGGATCTCTGGACCACTGTTATTTTTAACTTGTGATGCACATGTGTCAATAATAACTTATTTTTCTTAAGACATTTCAAGTTGTTCATATTTTTACTCATGTACAGTTCGTAGATGTAGACATTTTCATTGTGGAATATGACTTTTTTTTTTTGCTCAAAAACGTAGAGAAAACTTTGGTGTTGACATTATTTATACATTTTTATCCTATTATTTATATTATTTTACTGGTGCAGCCTGTTTTATACCATATTAAACTGAATGTGTCCCCAGAACTAAAACACCCCTGCTCTAAAACATAAAAGAAAACATTATTGACATTATTATTATTATATATTATGTTATTATTTTACGGCTCACTTCAGATCAAATGTGGTTTAATGAGGCCCCTGGACTAAAATGAGTTTTACAGCCGTGGTTTAAGCAGCAGTTTGGTCAGTATTACAAATACAGGACAGTCATGGCTCATTATTCAACAATCACCTCTGCATCTAAATTGATGGTCAAAGCTTCCTTTACCTCATGTTTGATGCATCTCCTCCTGTCAGCACATCCACTCCTCTTTCCTCTCATGTTGTCAGTTCCTCTGCTGTCTCCCACTCATCACCTGTTTGTTCTGACATCTTCATTAACCCTTGTTGAGCCGCGATTTGTAATAAACATCCAAAATGGAATAACTTTTTCATTTCATTTTGGAATAAGTTTTTACATTTTGCAGCACTGGGGCATAAATAATAATAATAATAATAATCATCATCATCATCATCATCATCATCATCATCATCATCATCATCATCATCCTCTTCTTCTTCTTCTTCTTCCTCCTCATCCTCTTCTTCTTCCTCCTCTTCCTCTTCTTCTTCCTCCTCTTCCTCTTCCTCATCCTCCTTCTTCCTTCTTCTTCCTCCTTCTTCCTCCTTCTTCCTCCTTCTTCCTCCTTCTTCCTCTTCCTCCTTCTTCCTCCTTCTTCCTCTTCCTCCTCAATAAAGTTAATTTATCAGAGCCTTTGAAAAACCTCAAGGTGCTTAACAAACAGAATAAAAACAGTGTATAAACAGGTCTAGAAACAAAAACTACATGGATAAAAACAGGTGGCTGTGGCAGATGAAAAAATAAATAAGATGAAATAAATGGAAAGAGTTTAGAAAAAGAAAGGTATGATTATGGAGAGTATGCTAATTGGAAGAGGTGAGTTTTGCATCTGCTTAAGAAGGTAGAGAGAGAGTCACAGTTACGGTCTGGTGGGAGAGAGTTCCAGAGGCGAACAGTGGGGATGGAGAGGTGGATGGAGGAGGAGGACCGGAGGGAGCAAGCTGGGGGTGGTTACATGGAGGAGATCAGAAAGATAGGGAGGAGCTAGGTTGTGGATGCGCTTGAAAGTGTCCAGCAGGATTTGGTAGTGGATACGATGTGTGGGAGGAGGCAGTGGAGGTGCAGGAGGATGGGGGTGATGTGTGGGAGGAGCCAGTGGAGGTGCAGGAGGATGGGGGTGATGTGTGGGAGGAGCCAGTGGAGGTGCAGGAGGATGGGGGTGATGTGTGGGAGGAGCCAGTGGAGACGTTGGAGGATGAGGGTGATGTGTGGGAGGAGCCAGTGGAGGTGCTGGAGGATGGGGGTGATGTGTGGGAGGAGCCAGTGGAGACGTTGGAGGATGAGGGTGATGTGTGGGAGGAGCCAGTGGAGGTGCTGGAGGATGGGGGTGATGTGTGGGAGGAGCCAGTGGAGACGTTGGAGGATGAGGGTGATGTGTGGGAGGAGCCAGTGGAGGTGCAGGAGGATGGGGGTGATGTGTGGGAGGAGCCAGTGGAGGTGCTGGAGGATGGGGGTGATGTGTGGGAGGAGCCAGTGGAGACGTTGGAGGATGAGGGTGATGTGTGGGAGGAGCCAGTGGAGGTGCTGGAGGATGGGGGTGATGTGTGGGAGGAGCCAGTGGAGACGTTGGAGGATGAGGGTGATGTGTGGGAGGAGCCAGTGGAGGTGCAGGAGGATGGGGGTGTTGTGTGGGAGGAGCCAGTGGAGGTGCTGGAGGATGGGGGTGATGTGTGGGAGGAGCCAGTGGAAGTGCAGGAGGATGGGGGTGATGTGTGGGAGGAGCCAGTGGAGGTGCAGGAGGATGGGGGTGATGTGTGGGAGGCAGATGTCCTTGTGATGATGTGAGCAGTGGAGTTGTGGACCAGTTGCAGTTTATTAATGAAGAGGAGGGTATTACAATAGTACAGACTAATGTAATGTAATTAAAACTCATGGAGCTGTTTAGGAAACATTCCAAGTTATGTCTTGGCTGGTAATTAGACATATTAAATGTGGACAATTTGAAATTACGAATATATTTTGGAAATAGAAATGCGGCAACATTTATTACAAACTGCATTGGGGCAGTTTATTACAAAATGAAATGAAAAAGTTCTTACAATTTGGACGTTTATTACAAAAACACCCTCGTAACAGTAAAGACCTCCGCATGCTGTCGCAGCAAAATATCGCAGTTAGCTTGTCGCAGATATTTGTAATTTATGCCAAATTTTGCACAGCATGCGCTACTGTATGTTATTCACCACAACAACACAAGGGGGCACTCTCATGAACTCGCTAACATTGTGGTTCAGGGGGGTGTGGGTGCGGTGGGTGGAGTATTTATTTACCAGTTACACAGGATTTCGTTGTCGAACAAACTTGTCTCGCAGATTCTTCCGCTTCCTCACGCACTCGGCCGAATCCATCCTCACATTTAATTATTTGCGTACACTGTAAATACAAACAGGTGGGCGTGTTCTGGGGCCGGTTCCACGCTATTGGAGCATTCGTCCCAATTGGACTCTTCAATCTGACGTCAGGTTTTGTTCACATCTCGCTAACATCTGGTCACCAGCTGTTTATAGTGGCAGGATTACAGCATAAACACTATACACTTGATCTGACGTTATAACGTATGTATGTTTGTAGAAAAATACAGATCACATGACACGTCTCTTTTAAGTCTTTTATGCACACAATGAAAAACAGAAAATGTATTTTATGAAAGAGCTTTGTTACGCACAGATTGTAGAATGCAACGTCGGTGTAGAAACCTGTGAGAGGTGAGAGGTGAGGTCAGAGAAGTCCACTGTTGTTCAATTCATCTGGATTCTACTCCTCCTGTGTCTGTTATTTTTCTCTTACCTGAATTGAACTTTGTAGACAGTGGTGAAATATAACTTATTATTTGTCTGTTTATAGCAGGGGTGCCCAAATTTTTTATTTTTTTTTAGAGAGGGCCAGATTTGATCATGTGGAGATGACCATTGGTTCCTTCTGATATTTTTTAAACAGTAAAAATGACTGTTCTGAAACAGTTTTATCTTCAGTGTTACAATGTTTTTTTAATTAATGTAGTCAAATCTAAACCTAAAATTTAAATTCTGCCGTTCTTTCCCCTCATAGATCTGAAATTGATACAAATCTGAACCCCATGTTCATGTTAAACAAAATTCCACAAACACACAAACACACACGCGCCTTTTATTTTCAGCTAAAAAATATTGTAATTACCTTCTGTCCTGGAAGTGACGGTACCTCACTGTCAATTTCCCTCTTTTTATTTACAGTCGTCATTAGTGAGAAGAGTTCACGGCAAAGTCAGATAGAGTTAGAGTGGTGCTGCCGCCATGAGGCCAAAGGAGGAACTGCATGTTGAAACTTTTAGGATTTATTTATTCTGTTGGACAGTCTGAACGGGTCATAAATAATAAATTATAAAACTGAAGCTGCAGGGCCGTATGAATTCTGTGCGTGGGTTGTGATTGGCCCCCAGGCCTGCTTTATAGTCACTAAGTATCACCAGCTGTACGGTGACCAACTCACCCTGGAGCCCACCTAGAAATCCATACACCGCTTTGCCTTAAACACCAAATGTTATCACATCCATCTGCTTCACCCTCAGAGTTTACGGGCTTCCTATCTGACACCATCTCCTACCACTCCTAATTACTCCTCCTCTCTGTTGTTTCGATCTCCCCCAACAACCCGTTCTTTGAATGTCAATTCTTTTTCATTTTCTTCATATGTCAGCCTTTCACTGAAATACCACAAGTCGTCCTTTTTATTGGATTCTCAGCATGTCTCCGTCGGTGTGTGTGTGTGTGTGTGTGTCAGAGGATTTGCAGCGTGCCCTCTCAAACTAAAGCTTTATGGAGTTATCCAAACCACTCACTAGATGTACCAGACTTCTTACTTTAAAAGTAGCACATAGCCAGGGTTATTTTTATTACATAAAGGCCTCGGAGCTGCTTTCAAATGTATTACCAAGATTGTTCTTTGTACTGTATCTGTGAACCAATGCATACAGGTCTGTGTTATGAAAGTGTCCTTTTGGTTTTGCTTATGAATCATCACCATCAGTTTGCAAATTTGCTTATTAACAACTTCTGGGTTAACAGTACGTACAAAACTCATGTCATTTTCTCAATGCATTTTTCCACTAAAGCGCTGCACAAATGTGTTCACAAATTTCACTCGTCATCTGAACCCGCTTTATCCTCACTAGGGTCGCTGGGGTCATGGGGGTCACTGGGGGCCTAATCCAGCTACAATGGGTGAAGGTGGGGTACACCCTGTATGAGTCTCCAGTTCATTGCAGGGCTGAACATATATGTGACCCACCACCAGTAAACCAGGCATAAGTGTGTGTAAATCCAAACAGAGTTATGTGTGTATCTTGGTAGAGTGGAAACTAAGGTTTAAGATGGTGAAAAAATGATGTTTCTATCACAAGTAGAACCAAAGTTATGGTCATTTTAATATCCACATTTGGACATATTTTGCAATTTGCATATTTTTAGATATTGTCCGTTAAAGTTTTGGACTGTTTTGGGGTAGGAAGTCCTTAGCAACGCATAATAATTTGTATCTGATTGACACAAATTGTTGACAGATGTTAAAGGACACTCTGATGGACATGTCACAGAAGTTTTATATATTATAATAATAGGACAGAAGTGTGACGTATTATAATCATTTGGCTTACACCATTGGACAGAACATTCAATATAAGCTTTTACCTCGTACCAAACACTTGGGTGTTTACCCACGGAACGGAGATCGTTTTGTTCGGCGAAAAGAGGTGGAAGTCGTCTTTGTCTTTGCTCAGCAATACCTGAACTTTTGTCACCGCTTAAATAATTGACTCAATAAACACCTTTATTGATTGGATTTCAATGTAATGACCACAGGAACTGAACATAGAGGTGTTAAGGTACCGTTTTTTGATAAGGTGTAAACACAAATAAATCGCCTTCCAGTCTAAATTTGGCTGTAGCTCTGAACGGCTCAGCGCGACTTATGCCTGGTTTCGTGGTGGCGGGTCACATATAGACAAACAATCACTGTCACATTCACACCTATGGACAATTATTTTTTTAGATTAACCAATTAACCTATCAGTGCTTGTGGGAGGAAACTAGAGCACCTGGCGAAAATTTGACTAGTTGTCAAATTTGACTAATTGAATATTTTGTCTTTCCCCTGCGCCCTCTAGGTAAATACGCCATGAGAGATTTGATCCATCGGTTACCAGGCAGTAGTAGCAGCAACAATAACGCCACCAACAGCGCAACATCCGGGACCACAGGCCCTCCCAGCAAGGCCATGTCTGACGATACCGTAACTGCCATTTGCTGTGCACTGCACGAAGTCATCACCAAGAACATGGAGAACGCTAAAGCGCTACGCGACGCTGGTGGCATCGAAAAACTTATCGGCATCGCCCGCAGCAAAGGGGACAAGTGAGTGAGATTTAAGCCTTTTTTTTTTTTTTCTTCTCATATAAGTGCTTCCTGCTTTGGTAAAAGTGTTTCTGTTTCATCCTATACATTCTCAGTGTTGTCTGTTATTGTCAAGACCTCTCCAAAGGTCAATGCGACACAGTTTGCATCGTACGCAGCCATTCAGACCCTTCAAAGAGGCTTGAATTCCATCGAACTGGAAAAAAGATGGAGCTGAGAATGACTTGAATGGGTACTTGTTAGAGAGCAAGTGACCTTGTAGTTATGGAGTGTTTGTCCTTTGTTCCTGAAGCAGAGTGTGTAAAAGTGTTAAAAGTCATATTTATTTGTTAGTTTTTTTTTCAGGATGTTCTATCAGTCTTTATTTATTAATCAGATATGTCTCAGATGGAGGGTCCACTCAGCTGGAAAAGATGTGTTTAAGCTTTGAACCAAAGGAACATGTATTTAAAAACGCTGTGAAATAAAACATTATTTATGAAAAGACTGTTAATTACAGACTAATAAGAACAAGTAATTGAATTCCACATAAACATGTTAGTGCAGATCGATCAGGTATTAAGGTCAGACCAGTTACAGTAATGATATGAACTGAATGATATGGAACTAAAAAACGCATGAATTTACAAGATTTCCTACCTTTGACCTAAAAAAAAACATCTCCTGTATGTCAGCATATCCTTCAGCTCCATAGTAACCTAGATGGGGGGTTGGGAACTAGTGGTGAATGATGGGTATTTGTAGATAAAATACTACTGGAGGCCTTGACAGTGATAAATATATCTTCTTTCCAACCATTGGACAGAACATTAACAGACCAGGCTCAAACTCTGCTTCTGAGTTTTTCACATTGCATCTTTTTGAGAGAAATAAACCTTTCAGAAATCGAGTTGTCCTTCAAATTAAATATTTTAGGAGATTATTGTATGAAAAATGTGGCACAGTTACAATGACTATGGAAAAATAGTGCATATATTATCCAATATACTGCAATATATGATTTGATTATGTACCGACAAATATATAACATATAAAAGCTGCCCTATATTTTTACAGATAGTTTTATTGAAACTCTAATTTATTTCCACATATATCGTGAAGTGTATTACTAAATATATAATTACATATATTTAGTAAAATACTAATATTTAGTAATATATATATATATATATATGCACCCCTATACCATATTTTCCGCACTATAAGGTGCATTAAGTGTAGCTAGACAGTCACAATAACTCCCAATCTTGTTGAGTTTAACACGAAACAATTATTTTGGGTAATCAAACTTTAAAAAAGTCCAAAATCATGAGATAAAATGTCAATCATTAGATAAAAAGACCAAATTATGCAATTAGAAGTCAAACCCATGAGACAAAATGTCAAAATGAGTGTATTATTAAATATAGAATTATATGTATTTATATATATATATATATATATATATATATATATATATATATAAATATATATATATATAAATATATATATATATATATATATATATATATATATATATATATATATATATATATATATATATATATATATATATATTTGCATCCCTATATTATTAAGTGTATTATAAAATATATATTACCATATATGAGTACATGTATTGTCATATTCGTCTAGAAAGCTTCAATTCCTTAAGTATTTTTAAGTATATTGTCATATATTGATAGTCAGTATATGTAGAAATATATTTTAGTTTTATCAGGGTATGTTCTTTGTGTCAGTCATGGAAATATTTTTTCTCATACTGGGTCAACAGAGGTTTTTAAAGCTGCTGTTTAGAATTTAACTTTATATTGTAAAGAACAGAATCATATGGTATACATTTGTTTTTGCATACTTACATTATATTGATGACAGGTGATTACTATTCTTCCAAATAAACACTGCCCCCCCCCCTTAAAGAAGAATTTGTCCTTATTCGAACCACAGATCTAAGGTTGGTGTTGTACAGATTATAAAAACCCCTGGAGGCAAATGTGTGACTTGTGGTTTGGTGTTATATAAATAAAATTCTCTCACCACTCAACTTATTTTTCAGATAGAAAAAGATGAAGAGAACATATTATTTTATAACACAAACATTATTTTTTAACAAAGAAATCCTAACTGTGAAGAAAATAGTTTGTTTTAATGGGCTGTACATCCACTGTTGTTTGAAGAAAAATAATGTTTAAAAAGACAAATGAATTAATAATAATAAAGCTCCCTAATGATTTGCTGAGTTAGATTTTTTCCTCATGGACATCATGTCCTATTTAAGATCCTAAAATGTAAAACTACGACAAGGGAAATCCTTCGTATATTGTCTTTATTTAAGGGTTGTTTGTCTTTGTTTATATATATATATATATATATATATATATATATATATATATATATATATATATATATATATATATATATATATATATATATATATGAGGTATTATTATTATTACCATTAATCTTTATTTTGAACATTTAGAACATGTAGGAAAAAATTTTTTTTAATTAATCCAAATCAAGCAACATACATCAAAAACATCAATAATGATACACAATGATTGATAATTAAACAAAAGGGAAAACATCCATCTATCTATAAACTTTCTTTTCAACATTTAAACAAAACAAACAAAAGAAACGTAATAAACAAACAATACAACAAAAAGTATTTTCGCAATCATGACAAAAAACAAACCATAACAGACCCTTAAACTGCACACATTCTCCCTTTATAATAGTGATCTTTTTAATGGGTGATCGTGTCTTTTAGTAATGTTTTTATGGACAATAGTGATATTTAATGTGCAATATTGATCTTTTTATGTGCAATAATAATCTCTTTGTGTGTGTGATCTGTGATGATGGACTATCTGAATGTCTGTCTATCTATCTATCTATCTATCTATCTATCTATCTATCTATCTATCTATCTATCTATCTATCTATCTATCTATCTATCTATCTATCTATCTATCTATCTATCTATCTATCTATCTATCTATCTATCTATCTATCTATCTATCTATCTATCTATCTATCTATCTATCAACATTACTATAAACATTCCTCCCTAATGTTATTAGGAAAAAAATAACATTTTCATACAGTTTCTTAAATTCCAAAATACTTTTTTTTATATTATCATACAGTCCATTCCACAGAACTACTACACAGATGGAAATACACATGTTGTTAAGTTTAGTACTGAAGTAATTAATTATTAGGAACAGTTTTTATGCAGATGCCATTCATATATTAAACGCCACATGAATGTTTTTAGTGCTTATGATTTTAATGGGGTTTTTTTTTTTTTTAGGATTTTAATAGTTTTTATGGGTATTAGATGTGATGTTGTGTTCTTTGATGTTATTTATTTATTTATATCACAATGCACTTTAGGGGATTGCACTTTTCAATTTTGTTCATTCATTATTATTATTATTAGTAATATTATTATTTATTTATTAAACAACAAACAGTGACCAGTCCCCACACATCTATCTTTCTTCTTTCTTTGTAATCATTGATCCACAAAAGATCGTTGGAAAACAACAAGGAAGATGCAGCATGAATAAAATGCAACGTCGCCATGGGAGACCAAGCAGGGTGTTCTGGTTAGCTGCTATGGCAACCAGCAGGTCAGGGGTTGCCATGACACCGGGTGTTATCAGACGGAGGTCAAATCTTGATTTATTGTTATAGAGAGAGTCTTGAGTCTATTTAGGGAACGGTGCTCAAGGGCACCATTACACAGAGAGATGAGGTGCTTGAGGAAACCTCAGTAAGTGCAAATTTCACTGTGACTGTAGTTAGCTGCTAATAGCCCACACATCTTCATTTCCTCAGAATAGGTAGACTAAGAATAAAATGCACTTTGTCTGCAGTGCTACATTTACACAACAGGACTTTGGAAATGAGAAAATGACTCGTGCAGGACAGTAATGTAATCCTCTGGTGCATGAATTATGAGAACCTTAGTTGTTTTTATTCTTCTTTAGGCTGAAAAACACAATGTGATTGATTTTCTTTCATATTAACCTATTTTTTTCCTGGAATAAAAAAAAAGTCAACTCAGCTGGAAACATGTATTTAAAACTCATCATTGGAAAGTGATAAAAAAATATCACTAAATGAATGAATGAATTAAACTAATATAAAAAATTTCATTAAGCTAATTTCTTACATTTGAACAAACTTTAATACTTTAATTACTACTTTATATATATATTGTAAACATACTGGATATAACTCTGTACATAAGATTTCCCAATATACAAGTCAGTTGGATACAAACATATTTACACTCTATACTGCACTCATGTCATGTATATGTGTGCCTTATTATGTATATATATATATATATATATATATATATATATATATATATATATATATATATATATATATATATATATATACTATATATATATATATATACTATATATATATAATTGTGTTCATCAAGAACACTAAAGTTACAGTAATAGTATGAATGTCAGTGTATTAGATGATGCATTAACCCACAAAACCCATGAATATACCAGAGAACAGCTGTGGAATAACTGCCTACTGCAGTGACCAGTATGCATCAAAGGGTTAAAAAAGAAGAAAATAAATATCATTATTCCCATATATTAGAAATGGTAAGAAACATTCTGGCCACGTTTAACCAGACATGTAATTGAAATCTTAGCTTTATTTTTCTGAATTATCAGTAGTTTGTTGCCAGTCATGAAATCTATTACAGCTATAAAAAGCAAAGAGTAAATACATCTCTGATAGTGTCTTTTAATATCATCTGAGCTGCAAAAGAGGTCAACATTTACTGCCTGTACTGTTAACCTCATGTAACCATGACAATTAGCTTGTCATATATGTATACTGGTAAGTATGATTCATGCTTGAAGCTTTGGAAATGAGAAAATGACTATTGCAGCATAAACACATGCCTAATGTATTATAAAACAAAAAGAAATAAATAGAAAAAAAGAAAAAATAGATATACATTCAGTATAATTCCCATAGATTTAAAATGGTAAGAGACTTTCTGTCCATTCTTAACCAGCCATGTAATTGAATTTATCTTTCTGAATTAACAGTAGTTGTTGCCATGACGTAAAAAGCAAAGAGTAATCAACTCTCAAGTATCATTTATGTTAGTGTCTGTTCATATCATCAGAGGTCACAAAGAGGTCAACAGTTACTGCCTGTACTGTTGGCCTCGTGTAACCATGGCAATTAGCTTGTCATATATATATATATATATATATATATATATATATATAGCTACTGGAGGTTCATGTGTAAGTGTGATTCATTCTTGTTAGTGCAGTGATTTATTGTCGATGCACGCGGTTAATCTTGCCAAACTCTTTGAACTGAGGAAAATAAACCCAAAGGATTGTGTTAATTTTGGTGTTAGAAGTGAAAATGAGCATCCGCTGTGCTTCCCTCTGTAGCTGTATAAGAAGGGCAGGGCTTATGAACCGACTCCTACTAGAGTCATTTTTCAGTTAAGTGGCAGGAATGGGACCATTAGCATGGCAGAGAGGGTCATTTTACACTCCTCTGGAAACTCTCAGTTTTTGCATAAGGAAGGTCTTGGCTGAAAAGAGCAATGGCCCTCTTACTTTTAAAGCCAGCTCTACTGCCACTGGCCTGAGCACATATTGAGCAGCTGGTAAAGACAGGGGACATAATAACTCTGCAATATTATTGGAAGGAATGGGTCCAGGAGAAATAAGTCACTCGTCCTCTTTCTATCTGTCTCTGCAGACACTCAGCCAAAGTGGTAAAGGCAGCCTCTCAGGTCCTCAGCAGTATGTGGCAATACAGAGACCTGCGCTCCCTCTACAAGAAGGTAAGTACAGTGGAATAAACCCTACACTTATTCCATTCATCTCTGAGTATGTTGTTGAGCGTGACTGTTCCTTTGGTTTGAATGTTTTAGAGCTGATGCTGGAGGCAGATTACTACTTACCGACTTAATAATAGTAATGGTAAAAATCTGCCATCACACACACATGCAAATAAAATAAAGGATAATGTACCTGAAAGACCTATGTATCTGTGCTAAAGAATATTCTTTAGCACAGCACAGGGTCTGACTTTGAGTAATTCAACTTTTTTTTTTTTGCATCTCAGAATTGTCTCAGTGTAAAATACTATATTCCATCTCATCATTGAGGCATGAATTTATTTATTATTATTATTATTATTATTATTATTATTATTATTATTATTATTATTATTATTATTATTATTATTATTATTATTATTATGATGTTCTGGGTGGAGTTTGTCTGTCTGTCTGTCAGCAACATTACTCAAAAAGTTATCAATGGACTTTTATACAGTTTTCAGGATGTGTCGGAAGTGTCACGCTTTGGCTCGAGTTTCTAAGATAAGTCTGAGGTTAAAATGTGAAATTAGGAAGAAAATATGAAGGACGATTTACTTCAAAACACTGTAACTTATGATTCATTCACTTTACAGGTTATTGTTTTATTGTTTACCTCCACCAAGGAGGTTATGTTTTTGCCAGTGTCTGTCTGTCTGTCTGTCTGTCTGTCTGTCTGTCTGTCTGCTATTTGACCAAATCAAATTTGGTAGTGTTTGTTTGTTTGTTTGTCTGTTTACACTCTAGCGACCACATTTCTGGAGCAAATTGTCTGTCTATTATTAATTAACTAATACTTTTTATATAATTATTGAGTATATTTAACTCCATGATATTTATAGCCTAAGTGGTTGGTTAACATATACCTCTTTGAGTCTTCTCACTGTCTTTTCATTAATTTAATATAGTTTAACAATCACTTAAAGTATTACAAAATATTTCAGTAAAATTAAAGTTACATAGTCATGAGTCCTAAAGTCCAGTCTGAGTCTTTGAGCCTCTACTCTAAAGGGGGGAAGCTCAGACACATAGTTTTATAACACCTTCCTGTCGACCCCTCCTTCTTCAGATGTTGGTCAGCTCCTGAAGGATTGTTGGGCATCGTCGGCCTCCTCTGAAGGTGGGGGTTGTTGACTCCTGTATGCAAATTAGTCTGACCTATGTCTCCTAAGTAGAAACATCTACTTAACACAATAAAATAATAAGACATAACTTTAACATTTATATCTTTGGTTCCATTGTAATGTTCCTAACATAATATAATTTTAGGAGAAATTTCTACCATGTCACCTGCAGTAAGGGATCTATTTTTGTGGATCTAGGTCAAAGGTCAAGGTCAATAAAAAATGTTTTAAAAATTGGTCAGATGTAATGAATAGGGCTAGTGTGGCTAGGCTAAGATGCTAGTACTTTGTAAAATAAATTGTAGAGCAATGATGTTTGTTCTTAAATGACTGAGCAGGATTTTTAAAACAACCTCAGTGACATTATATTGATACAACAGCTAATGATTGGAGGACTGGTCGCCCTTGTTATTTATACTGTCCTGAGGGCAGTATATATGTGTTTTTATGTGTGTGTGTGTGTGTGTGCTGCTTCCTTGCGGTCAGCCATAAGCACCTCCAAACAAAAGAATAATGGGTTTCTACTGGGCACCATCACAGCTGAGCAACTGTGTTTACAGAGGCAGGAGGATCAATAACTTTATGTTAGTCTCCAGCCTATTGCATTTTTCTTTTTATTATTCTTTACACACCGGCCGACGGTGCAGCACACACAGGCTTTACATCAGTACTAACGGTGCAAAAACTGCAGCTCATTAAAACAAGAACTAACATGGGGCTCATGAGGAGGAATGACAAAGATGGAAAAAATACTAGACAAATCTGGAGAAGCAGAGGAAGTAAAAGTACTTTATGTACTGTACTCAAGTAGATTTTTTAGGTATCTGTACTTTACTTAAGTATTTATTTTTCTAGCAACTTTTTAATTTTACTCCCTACATTTGTTCATAAATATATGTACTTTATACTCTTTACATTTATATAAATATATGTACTTTATACTCTTTACATTTATATAAATATCTGTGCTTTATACTCTTTACATTTATATAAATATATGTACTTTATACTCTTTACATTTATATAAATATCTGTACTTTATACTCTTTACATTTATATAAATATATGTACTTTATACTCTTTACATTTATATAAATATATGTACTTTATACTCTTTACATTTATATAAATATCTGTACTTTATACTCTTTACATTTATATAAATATATGTACTTTATACTCTTTACATTTATATAAATATATGTACTTTATACTCTTTACATTTATATAAATATCTGTACTTTATACTCTTTACATTTATATAAATATATGTACTTTATACTCTTTACATTTATATAAATATATGTACTTTATACTCTTTACATTTATATAAATATATGTACTTTATACTCTTTACATTTATATAAATATCTGTACTTTATACTCTTTACATTTATATAAATATCTGTACTTTATACTCTTTACATTTATATAAATATCTGTACTTTATACTCTTTACATTTATATAAATATATGTACTTTATACTCTTTACATTTATATAAATATCTGTACTTTATACTCTTTACATTTATATAAATATATGTACTTTATACTCTTTACATTTATATAAATATATGTACTTTATACTCTTTACATTTATATAAATATCTGTACTTTATACTCTTTACATTTATATAAATATATGTACTTTATACTCTTTACATTTATATAAATATATGTACTTTATACTCTTTACATTTATATAAATATATGTACTTTATACTCTTTACATTTATATAAATATCTGTACTTTATACTCTTTACATTTATATAAATATCTGTACTTTATACTCTTTACATTTATATAAATATCTGTACTTTATACTCTTTACATTTATATAAATATATGTACTTTATACTCTTTACATTTATATAAATATATGTACTGTATACTCTTTACATTTATATAAATATATGTACTGTATACTCTTTACATTTATATAAATATATGTACTTTATACTCTTTACATTTATATAAATATATGTACTGTATACTCTTTACATTTATATAAATATATGTACTGTATACTCTTTACATTTATATAAATATATGTACTTTATACTCTTTACATTCTCAGAATAGACTCATTACTTTTTTCAAATTAAACAGATGTGACAGTATGAAAAATAAGTCACTTCAGATGGAAAATCAGTGGAGGATAAATACTGTGACTTTATATATCATAATTAGAACTTTTGTTTCTCATAATTATGCATTTCTTATCTCATATTTATGACTTTTTATCTCACAATTCTGCTATTTTTTTTAATCTGATCAAAATGATGATCATATCTCAATTCTGACTCTTTTTTTCTTAACTCCAGTTTTCCAAAATTTTCTGTCCATACCCACTAAACTAAGTACTATGACCCATTTAAACACATTATCTACACACTAACTCACATTTAAATACCTTTATGATTTTATCTGGTTAAATAAGTATTATTTTGTTCATGCCAAAAAAAATAACAGTTTTACTTTATTACAATTAAGAAGTTGTATGTTTATACTTCAGTAAAGGAGTCGAATCAGTACTTGTACTTCCTGAAAGTACAGAATGTGAGTACTTTTACCAGCTCTGCAGACTCATTTATTGGTCTCTCTCACAAAAGATTAAAACAACCCACTTCCTCACCTTGAGCTTCTTTGTTTCTTTTCATATGACACACATTCCCACACGGCAACTTGATTAAAAATAATGACAGATGTTCTGTTCCTTTCACTTGTCAGTAATGAGTGTTGGTGAGTGAATATCTGCTGCCAAGGTTATCTGCTATTTAACAAGCAGAAACTTTACAAGTAAAAATCAACAACTTTTGAGCAGAACGTATAGAATATTGATCATCCTTGTCTTTAGATGTGACTTTAATTCATCTTTGCATGGGAGGAAAAACACAGGAAAATGAATATTAACCCTCCATGGGACTACATCATTTATACAGTAAATGACAATGAAAAAAAACTGCTTTGAAAATAACCCAATCATCCAACCAATCATATGGTACCATAAACGTGTCACCTAAAATCCTGTCTAACCAATAAAATCAAATATTATTTAAAAACCTGACGTCATGTCATGCACATGTTGGGTCAGATGATAAGTTCATTTTTAAACTATAAAACACACATAAATCATCGATAATAAATATTATTAATTAGCCTAAACTGTTTTTGGTAACACTTTATAACACCTGCACACAGTTCACTATGTATTAACTATTTCTAAATGGTTTGTTAATGTATTGTTCATACATAATGCATCATAAACAAATCATTTGTTAACAAACCATTAACAAATAGCAGTGTTTGTTTATCTACCGTGTGTTAAAAATAATCAAATGTTACATTTATCCTTGGAAGACATTAGTATGAACCTTACAAGACATTAGTAGGTAACAAATAGTTAATATATAATGAGCAAACAATTTACAAATTGGTAACAACTGGTTAATACATAGTGGATTGTAAATAAGTATTATAAAGTGTTACCCTGTTTTTGAACAATTTTAGTCATTTAATAAGAAGAAATAATCTTCAAATATTTCTTTAAATCAGTTAAAAATTAAAAAATCAAATCAAATCCTACTTGACTAACAAAATGACACTTAATCGTCACCACTTAAACCACATAATTAACTATTTTTCACATGAATTTGTGTAGAATCAGTGTCTTTACTCTGGTTCACCCACAGTGACTTAACCCCGAACAGTGTCCGATGAGTCCAGTTCTGGTCCGGTTTTGGTCAAAGTGAAAGTAGGTTTCCTGGGGTCACGAAAATTAAACGCGTTTCTTCTCAAAACAATATGTGTTTGAATGAGTGATTTATTTACATAAAAAAACATCATGTTCCAAAAACTCACATCTTGTAATTGCTTGGAGCTACTTTTTCTCAATAGCGATCAATGTGCGTTTGTTACTGCGAACAACTGATGAAAGTAGTTTGCTAAGGCGCACAGCTGTTAGCAGTGACAACGTGCATTGATCGCTATTGAGAAAAAGTAGCTCCAGGCAATTACGAGATGTGAGTTTTTGTTCCGTAATAGTTTTGTTTATGCAAATAAATCACTCATTCGAACACATATTGTTTTGAGAAGAAACACTTTGTATTTTCGTGACTCCAAGAAACCTGCCGGAACTACTTTCGGTTTGTCCAAAACTGGACCAGAACTTGACTTGATAGGAAGTAGAATCTATTGGGAGTATTGGTTTGTAAAAGACGGGTGGGAGTTTATAAGTTTTACTTCTTCCCACTCCTTTTCCAGTACAACATTTCATTTTATTTTTTTGACTATGTTTATTGATGTATTGATGATTTTGTGTGCTCGAAATGAATTGAAGTGAACTGAAGTGACTCACAGGACGCTGTCGGGGGTAAGTCACTATGGTTGCACCAGAGTAAAGACACTGATTCTATACAAATGAATGTGAAAAATAGTGAATTATCCCTTTAAATACATTTAATAAAATTATGGAAATGTTTTAAAATTTGAAAAGTGCCAAAAACGTTGCAATTGTCAGACTTTTATTTTGAAAAGTTGTTGCCGTTCTGTCAGGTTTAGTATGAATGTTGATTTTTATGTCATGAAACAGTCAAAAGTGTTTTATGTGCAGTTTACGACAGCTGCTATGAACTCATCCATTAAGTAAAGTGTTAAAGAAGTTCCTTAACAAGTCCCACAGAGGGTTAAATTCGTGCTTGGGTGTTCGTCAGGCATTTAATTGTGATCAAATTAAGTGTCTTTTCACCTTTTTTTTTTTCTTTTTTTTTCCTCTCTTCATATTGTTTTCATCATTGTCAATATTTAGCATTTAATATGTTGTTTTTGAGAAGCAATTAGCATAACATCAGAAAAGAGTGACTGCTGCAACATAATCCACGTCAACAAGTCATTTCATCCTTTGCGATTTTGTCAGCCGATAAACTCGGCGGCGTTCCTCCTATTTGAATTTCAAGTGCCTGAACTTGGTTTTTCAAAGACGCTGTCAAACATCAAATGAATCCTGAAACAACAAGAGTGCGCTGTTTTTCTTCAAAGCAATAGACCGTACCAAATGCAAAAAAAAAAAGGGAGTGAAATTCATAAGCTGTGGAGAGACATGGAATGGAGTTTTGTTCTACCTGGAGCGAAAATAAAAAAAAAAAGATCTACAGCAGCTTTCCATAGTCTTTACCCAAACACAGATATAGTTGTCAGCTCCTCTGCTCTGATTATCACCACAGTCACTTCAGGACAGGCCGCCCTTAGCATCAATGTGTCCTCGCCTCATCCTGACTCTGTCCGTCTCTTCATTCGTCATCCTCTCATCCCTGGTATTACTCTGCTGAAAAAGTATCCCCATGTGGCCCCTTGGAGCCTCATCTGCTTCACACTTCTCTAATCATTGCCACTGGATAGTATTACACTCCACTGGATGGCATAACACTCCAACCATCACACATGAAGGATATTGGCTTCACCCTCATCCAGGCCTGGGAATAGTCCAGTTCTTTTTTGGATATTTATTTATTCATATGTATTTACCCCAACCCCTGAAGGGGGGAGATGGGTATTGTTTGAGTTTGTCTGTTTGTCTGTCTGTCTGTCTGTCTGTCTGTCTGTCTGTCTGTCTGTCTGTCTGTCTGTCTGTCTGTCTGTCTGTTTGTCAGCAGGTTTATGCAAAAACTACTGGACTCATTTATATGACATATACAGTAAAAAAAAAAAAAAAAAAAGTTATATGATAGGGATGGATACTTTATTCATCCCCTCAGGGAAATTAAGTTGTCACACAGCTTCAAATACACACATATATACAATAAATGTATATGAATAAATAAATATGTACATACATAAATAAATATGTTATTGGTAAACGTGAGCTACAGTGATGAAAACAGCCTAAAAAGAATCACATTATTCTTAATGATGGATTAATCTGTATTAATGTGTTAATTTTGACAGCACTAGTTTATTTAATGTTTAATTTTTACTCTGCCCTAGAAGGGGAGACGGGTATTGTTTTTTTCAGTCTGTCTGTCTGTCTGTCAGCAGGTTTATGCAAAAACTACTGGACTAATTTATATGAAATTTACAGTAAAAAAAAAAAAAGTTATATGATAGGGATGGATGGATGGATACTTTATTCATCCCCTCAGGGAAATTAAGTTGTCACACAGCTTCAAATACATACATACATACAATAAATGTATATGAATAAATAAATATGTACATACATAAATAAATATGTTATTGGTAAATGTGAACTACAGTGATGAAAACAACCAGTTAAAAATACATTTAGAATAAAAAAGTACTTAAAAGACGGTTCCATGTAATTGTTAACATTTTTTAAATCACATTATTCTTAATGATGGATTAATCTGTATTAATGTGTTAATTTTGACAGCACTAGTTTATTTAATGTTTAATTTTTACTCTGCCCTAGAAGGGGAGACGGGTATTGTTTTTTTAGTCTGTCTATTTGTTTGTATGTCAGCAGCTTTACCCAAAACTAATGGACAAACTTCAATGAAATTTTCAGGAAAGGTGAGAGGTGGTCCAGAATAGATCCCTTTTCTTTTTAATGTAGGTCAAAGGTCAAGGTCACAGTCACCAAAAGTGTGTGTTCACAAAGATAAGAGACAGAAAATCAGGTTAAATGTGTGCAAAGGGGGCCGGGGTTTGTGGTGCCACGCATCACTTGTTCAGTTTTATTTAGATTTTATGCTTTTTTCCCTCTAATTCAGTAAGTTTTACTTAATTTTTAAAGGTGTGGTACTTAAAAATAAATAAATAAATATATATATATATATATATATATATATATATATATATATATATATATATATATCTATATATATATATATATATATATATATACAATTAACATGTTTATTCCAAACAACTGTTCCATTTAATTGTTAATTTTTTAAATCACATTATTCTTGATGATGGATTAATCTGTGTTAATGTGTTAATTTTAACAACACTAGTTTATTTAATTTAAAATTTTTACCCTGCCCTAGAAGGGGAGAGGGGTATTGTTATTTGAGTTTGTTTGTTTGTTTATAAGCAGTTTTACACAAAAACTAATAGACCAATTTCCATGAAATTTTCAGGAAAGCTGTGAGGTGGTCCAGAATAGATCCCATTAAAGTTTGTGGAATGTAGGTCAAAGGTCAAAGTCACAGTCACCAAAAATGTGTTTTCGCAATAATAAGAGACAGGGCAAATCAGGGTGGGGTTTGTCAGGGCCACGCATCACTTGTATTTTACTTATTATATAGATGTATCTTTGCCTCAACATCCTTTTTTTTTTTTTTTTTTACCAAGCTGTGATTCTATGAAGCAAGATATTAAAGGAAGTAAACATGCTCCTTAAGATTGATGGCCACATATTTTTGAAACAACAAAATGAGTTTTGTATCGTCTCATTTGATCCAATATGATGTTAAACATTCATTCAAAAAGCAAAAGCAAAGGGGGGGGGGCAACGAAAAATAAAAGTTTTTCATTCCTCCATGGCATTAAAGTCCATCCATCATCCTTATATTAAAATAAGATATCATCTGCAGTCTGTGCTATTGTAAAATTTCAAGTTTTATCCACATGTACTTCATCATAATCTGGGAAGTGATCGGCATCTTGTAAAGCAGATGGAATCTCATCAAACTCTATTATGTGTAACATCTGAGTTACTCCGACACATAGTTTTTTTGACACTTTTGACAGTTTGATTACTTAAGGTGTTGTATCCAGGTATGCTGTCGCTCTAAATATGAGGGGGTTTTTTTAGCTAATATAACTTAAACATGTCAATTTACCTCCTACATTGTATGAACACAGTCAAGCTAGTGACAAAACAGTCTGATTTTTATAACTGTGGAAATTATTGCATTAGACACATCGACACATTGAACAAACACTTCTCTATTGATTTTTTTTTTCCTCCAAATTCAAGGCAGAGGTATATTTTTATTTTTATTTAACCTTTATTTATCCAGGAAAGTCATTATTAACATTCTTATTTGCATCTAGTTTTCAGATAATGCCTAATGTCGCCCCTATTTTGTGCCAATGTCAAGTTTCTATGACAACCTGTTCTTGAATTAAAGCCAATAATGTGATTTTGAACTTTCTGCTAAATGCCAACTTGACCTTTGACAATATTGATAATTTTGTTAGAAGTATATATGCGTCAGTGCGTGTAATATTATAATAATACATCCAGTATTGATTAAATCACAGGTGTCAAACATAAGGCCCAGGGGCCAAATCTGGCCCACCAAAGGGTCTACTCTGGAATGTGTGAAATACAAAAATAGATATTAAGATATTAATATCTATAAGGTTCCACATTCAGACCAGTATAATACTATAATAGTAATCTATAAATACACCACCAATTGTTTCTCTTTGTAAATATAAGTATTTTTCACATAT
The DNA here is from genome assembly GCA_020466265.1 of Siphamia tubifer. Taxonomy (NCBI): domain Eukaryota; kingdom Metazoa; phylum Chordata; class Actinopteri; order Kurtiformes; family Apogonidae; genus Siphamia; species Siphamia tubifer. The sequence continues at coordinate 36,013,973 of CM035802.1, read as the reverse complement.
TTACACTAAAACAAAGTATAGTGTCAGAAAATATTTGAATAATATTGAACAAATTTGAAGAATCTGAAGGGTTTCAAGAGAAGTAAGTGCAATTTTAAGAACAATCTGCCTGACATTAAATGTTTTGTGTATTTGTAGATCCACTATTAAACATGTAGAAGTCATAAAAGGAAACATAACATTGTTAAAATAAGACTTGTTAATGTAAACATTTTCATTATTTAATTTTTTCACTCCAAAATATAGATAATTTTTTGGAGTTTACATTATTTATGTCTTATTATGTTATTATTTCACTGTTTCGGTCAAATTATCTGAATACAGCCCCTGACCTAAAAGGATATTGACACCCCTGGATTAAGTTATAGCGTGATATGTCTATGTTTGACACACACAAACAGTGTTACACAAGTTAAATTTGCCACATGTCACCTTTGACTTCCAGAAATCTTAACAGTTGTTAGTTTTTAAAAACTTTTTGTGACACTTTTGACAGTTTGATTACTTACCGTGTTTCATCCAGGTATGCAGTCGCTCTAAATATGACTTCTTTTTTCAGCAAATATAACTTAAACCTGTCAATTTACTTCTTAAATTGCATAAACACAGTCAAGCTAGTGACAAAGCAGTCTTATTTTATAACTGTGGAAATTGTTGCATTAGAGAATCCACACTTTGGTTTTATCACTTGAGTCCAGAGCTGGAAATAAGTGACTTTACTGCTAGTATTCCTGCGTGACATATTAGGTCATGGGTGTTAGATTCAGAAAAAATCCTGTTAGCCTCCAATCCAAACATGGATTAGCATACAATTTAGACGGTCGCATGTCTGTGCAATGTTTGTGTGCAGGTGCAAAGGGAAGAAAGTCAAAGTAGTTGAAGAGGAAAGGGGGGGGGGGGGGGGGGGGGGGGCAGTTACCTGTAGAACAGAGATGTCAAAGTCATTTTAGTTTAGTTCCACATTTAACCCAATTTGATCTCAAAAGGTCCAGACCAGTAAAATAATAAGAGTGAAAAGAGTAAAATGATGACAGACGTGGTTAAAGTACTCACATTCTCTACTTAAATAGAAGTAAATACTCTTCAGATTCAACTCCTTTACTGAAGTAAAAGTAAAAAAGTACTATTGTAATAAATTTCATTTCTTTGCTATGGATGAAATAATACTTATTTAACCAGGAAAAAAACAGGAAAGTTACAAAAATGTCCAAAAATACAGACTTTAAAAGTGAGTTACTGTGTAGATAATGTGTTTGATCAGGTCACTGTTACTCAGTTTTGTGGGTATGAGCAGGAAATTTAGGAGAAAAAGAGGGGGGGGGGTCACAATATAGATGAACTGTCATCATTATGACATAAATAAGGTCATATGTGAGATTTAAAAAATGCATAATTTTGAGATAAAGTCAGAATTGTGAGACACAGTCATACATATGAGATAAGAAACGCATAATTATGATAAAAAAGAGTTGAAATTATGAGTTAAAAGTCCTAATTATTATATAGAAAGTCATTTCTATCCACTGATTTTCCCTCTAAAGACACTTATTTATGACATGAGTCTATTCTGAGAATGTAAGGAGTATAAAGTACATATATTTATATAAATGTAAGGAGTATAAAGTACAGATATTTATATAAATGTAAGGAGTATAAAGTACAGATATTTATATAAATGTAAAGAGTATAAAGTACAGATATTATATAAATGTAAGGAGTATAAAGTTCAGATATTTATATAAATAGTATAAAGTACAGATATTTATGCAAAAATGTAGGGAGTAAAAGTAAAAAGTTGCCTGAAAAATAAATACTCAAGTAAAAAAGTACAGATACCTAAAAAAAGATCTGCTGAAGTACAGTAATGAAGTACTTATGATGTGTACATCCATAATATTTGCTTTAAAATGTGAATAACATCAAAATCTTAATAATTTTCATGTAATTGTGATTTTTTTTACATTAATCTGCAGTTTTCATTATTTATAGATAATTATGATCATATTTTATTGCTCTGACCCACTTAAGATGTAATTATTCTGTACATAGAACATGGATTCAAATCATTTTTACACTATTGATCATTAATATATTCATTGTTATTCATCCTATGGGCCAGAGTGAACCCTTTGGCAGGCCGCATTTGGCCCCCAGGCCTTATGTTTGACACCTGTGATGTAGAAAGTAAATAAAAAAAAAATACAGGTAAATTAGGAGAAAAGTTTTTACAGTTTTAGAGCAAGCGTGTGTGTGTGTGTGTGTGTGTGTGTGTGTGTAAAAAGAGTGTAGGGTCAATAATGAGTCAGTTTGAGCTGTGTTAGCAAAGCGTGGTTTGCTTTGAAGTCTTGAGTAATGAGAACATTTTGAAACTGTACAGAAGTTATGGGCGTAGGTGCATGTGAGTGAATGTGTGTGTTTTTGTTAAACTCCAGTAACTACAGTTAATCACTTCCTGCAGCAGTGGCATCATGGGAGCAGTGTGTATTAACTGTAACTACAGGTCATATACTGGACAGACCAGGAGCTTTTAACACACTACAAGTTAAAGATGACATAAATAAACAGTAAGTCTGTATGGAAATAGCATCTGAGATGACTTTTGAAAGATCAGTAGATGCTGCATTCATTAATAAACCAAAGTTTGTACCAACACTAACTCTAGCTTTAGGATGAATCATGTATAAGAGTCTCTAGAGTGCAATAAAACTCTACTTTTATCTCAGTTTATTTGGAGTTTTGACAGGAAGTGCCCTCATTTTATGTATTTGTGTATTGTGTGTGTGTGTGTGTGTGTGTGTGTGTGTAGTTCTATGATGACATAAGGAAATGAAGGATTTCTGTGGACAACAGTAACTTTAAGAAGCTATAAGTAGCATTTTTACTATAAAAACTACTATAAACTTTAAAATAAATATAGAAAATTATTATTATTAGAGTATTAGAAAGTGAAGACATGGGATGAGAAACACTAACGATGAACTTTTAGAGTTAAAGTCATAAAAGCTATATTTTTATATAAATATATGTACTTTATCCTCTTTATATTTATATAAATATATGTACTTTGTACCCTAAATTTCTATATAAAAAAAAAAAATATCTGTATTTTTTTTTCTAATAATTTTGACTTTTTATATCATAATTCAGATTTTTATCTTAGAATTTTTTTTTCATTTCCTATTTATGACTTAATTTTTTTCCTAAATGTTCTGTCTATACCAACTAAACTCAGTACCATAACCCAATAAAAACACATCATCTACACAGTAACTCACTTTTAAAGACTTTATTTTTGACATATTTCCTGCGTAAATTAGTATTACTCCATCCATAGTTTTTTTTTAAAAATGCAGTTTTACTTTTTATTTTATTAAAAAACATTTTTTTTTACCTTTTACTTCAGTAAAGGAGTTGAATCAGTACTTCTACTTTTTTCACACAAGTATTTGTACTCTTACATCAGTACAGAATGTCAGTACTTTTACCACCTCTGCAGTATATTCATATAATTGCACTTTGTCATAACCCAGTTCAATGTGTAATTTCTGTTGCTCTGTGTTCTGCCTCATTTCTTGATAAACGACGTGGCTCCACAGTTAATCAGACGCTCTCACATACGCACACACACAATCACAAACGTACACACATGTGGCAGGACATGACAGATGGGCTTCAGGGTCACACATAGACTCAGTTTGTCATAAGTGAAGCAGATTTACAATATGTTCCCAAGATGTTTAATTCAGCATGTTGGTGTGTTTGTGTGCGATGGAGCTGAGTCAGTAACTGGTACATGTGAGGTCACTGTCCTGTCTGTTAGAGGGATGTTTCACAGTCAAATTATTCAAGATGTTCCTGTTAATAAGTCAGTGCAATGTGACGTAATTGATCTGTTACTGGAAAAAACGTGTAAATAGTCGGTCGCTCCATTGAATGTGAAATATAATACAGTTACAAAGAGTTTCCTTTTAACATTAAAACTAACATTATCAAGCACTTTGGATGGATGGATGGATGGATGGATGGATGGATGGATGGATGGATGGATGGATGGATGGATGGATGGATGGATGGATGGATGGATGGATGGATGGATGGATGGATGGATGGATGGATGGATGGATGGATGGATGGATCTTTGCAGACAATACAAACAGACATACACTCAATACAAATATACACAACCCAATCCTCCCATAAAAAGCTACAAACAAAAAACATATAAATAAACAAATAAATAAATAAACATTCTACAACAACGAAGACAAAAACCAGAACAAAACAATCAAATAAAACCAGATCCCTCAGACCTCAGTGAAGCAGCACCAGTCTGCCAAGGTTTGGATCTGGATGTTTGTAACTTATTTTTTAAACTAGTGTTCACTCATTTATTTTATGGCTCATTAACAATCCCTTAGAGGGTTTAAAAACATTGAAATAAATCCTGGGTCCTGTTTTTCACATACGTCCATTTCAATATTCGACCACGTATGACGTCACTCTGACGTTATGTGACGTCGCACAACGACCAAATATCACATGTTAGATGTAATGTTAAATATGTCAATAACCTGCTTTAAGGTAAAGGTCAAACATTTACCAAATATACCATTGGCTTTTCCTATCGGCATTATCTCAGATGAAGTGAATAAAAAAACACCTGATACTATCTGGTCTGAATCTGAGATATCACCACTGATGCGTTTGAACTGTTGACCTTCACTGTGACCTTGACCTTTGACCTTTATAGCTCAAAATGTAATGGTTTCTTCTTTGACACATTGTCAATCATCTCTGAAAGCTTCATCAAAATCTAAACTTGCTGACAAATAAACATACAAATAGACAGACAGACAAACAAACAAACAACTAAACAGACAAACAAATGTGCAGTAAAACATAAGCTCCTTCACAGAGGTAACCAGAAAGGTCACCTTGTCATTACATGTTATTAAACAACTCTTGGTTACATTTAAGGAATCAGCATAATTTCAGTTACATTTATTATTATTATTATTATTATTATTATTATTATTATTATTATTATTATTATTATTATTATTATTATTATTATTATTATTATTATTATTATTATTATTATTATTATTATTATTATTATTATTATTATTATTATTAATATATTATTAATATATTTTTGTTATTAATTTTATTTAATTATTTCAGCTACAAGTAGGATGACACTGAAAACTATGTTCTGTCCACCACTAATCTGTGCGTTTGCGTTGTCACCACATAAGTGTGTGTGTATGTGTATATCTATATATATATATATATATATATATATATATATATATATATATATATATATATATATATATATATATATATATACATTAAAAAAATCACATTGCCAGTTTTCATCGTACAACCATAGCTCAAATGGTAGGTTTTTTTTTCTTATTTATTTCTTCTTTTATTTGCAAAGCTTGTTAATTATGAGGAAATGGTGAGGTGCTGTTTTTAAAGAAGAGGCTAAAACTACCTTCTGCCACACAGCGTGGATGAGAAAAAAAAATACAAGAAGGAGACGAACGTTTGAAAAACTTCAGAAGACATCAAACCAACCCCAGACTTCTGAAGCTGCGTCTGTATTTTACTTTGTTTGTCTCTGATGTTCACCTGGTTTTGACACAGAGCTGCGTTAATACGTCTGTCTAAAATGTAGAGGTGGGATGGAACTAAAGGAAAGTAATCTATTACTATACTTGAGTAGACTTTTTAGGTACAGTATCTGTACTTTAACGAATATTTAATTATTCTGGCAACTTTTACATTTACTCCCTACATGTTTGTATAAATATCTGTACTTTATACTCTTTACATTTATATAAATATATGTACTTTATACTCTTTACATTTATATAAATATATGTACTTTATACTCTTTACATTTATATAAATATCTGTACTTTATACTCTTTACATTTATATAAATATATGTACTTTATACTCTTTACATTTATATAAATATCTGTACTTTATACTCTTTACATTTATATAAATATATGTACTTTATACTCTTTACATTTATATAAATATCTGTACTTTATACTCTTTACATTTATATAAATATCTGTACTTTATACTCTTTACATTTATATAAATATCTGTACTTTATAGATCAGTGGAGGGAAATTGTGACTTTCTATATTAAAATCACGACTTTTATCTCATGTTTTCAACTCTTTTTCTCATAATGATCTCATATGTATGACTGTATCTCATAATGTTGACTTGTTAATATGCATCACATTATGATGACCTTTTATCTAAATTGTGACCCCCCCCCACCCCATTTTTCCTAAATATCCTGTCCATACTTACCCACTAAACTGAGTAACCATCACCTGATCAAACACATCATCTGTGCCATGCATTGTGTGTTTCTATAGTATCTGATATTGTGCAGATTTCTCCATTTTACTATATTTATTTACAGCATGTGAGTACTTTGACCACCTCTGAATGCAACATTACAGTATATGTGTGTGTGTGTCATCCCTGTTGTAATAATGCACGCTGCACAATACAATGCAGTTCAGTGTTTGAATCAATACTTTAATTGAAATGATAAGTCTCATTTTTATTAGTCTTTGTATTTGGTCTAGCTCAGTACTACAGCCCCAGTGTCTTCATTTAAGTACAAAATGTGAGTACTTTGACCAGATCTGCTAAAATGTGTCTCTCTCTCTCTTTCTACCTTTGTGGATATTCCAGATAAGCACAAAGGTAAGAGCTGCGACAGACCCCTAGAGGATCATGGGACATTTACAATAGATGCAGCAGCAGGATAAAGGTCACTTTCTAAATTACCACAACCACAAGTCACCAAAAATAAAGAATGCAAAGGTCAGAGGCACATTATTCCTGTAAGCACAGATGGATCATGTTAAGAGTGAAGCATTCCAACTTTAAATCAGGAAATGTGAGTGTGAAATAAGAGAGAGAGAGAGAGAAAAAAGAATTGAAGGGCTGAAAATATGACAATGTTCAGTGGTCCCACAAGCCCACAGGGAACCCACCACTCATCATGTGTAACCTTTTACAATTTTTGCCGTAATTGCTGTCTGGCATGAGCGCCAGCAGACACACACATACTGTACACCTCATTTGTTGGGGGCAGTAATCGCTTTTTACCTGCAGTCCCTCGACCTTCAACAAACCATCCAGTGATGGTGAGAGCAACAGGCAGAATGGTTGCCTGGCAACCCACTTTTTTTTTTTTTTCTCCCTTCTCATTCTTACAGTAGGGGCTTGAGAATGTGTTATAGAGACTGTGTGTGTGTGTGTTTGTATTCCTATCTTTATGGGGACATGTACATATTTTTACACCACAGGTGTCAACCAATCCGGCCTGGCAAAGGATCCAATCTGGCCCGTAGGATGAATAAAAATGAAGACATTAATGGTGCAAAAATGATTGTAATTCAGGTTCTACATACAGAATAATTAAATGTCAATTGGTTCAAAGCAGTAGAATATGATCATAATTATCTATAAATAATGAAAACTGCAGATTTTAATGTAAAAAAAAAAATACATAAAACAAACCATCCTTTTACAAAAAAAAAATGAATAAATACCTGAACAAATATGAACCATTTGAAATATCTGAAGAGAAGTAAGTGTGATTTTCCAAATATTCTGCCTGTGTGTTTTTATTCCTTTTTTGGTATGAAAACAGCGATGTGGTTGAAATCTTTTTAATGAACCTAGTCTTTATGGAGTTACAGAAATATCCACTCAGCTGGAAAATATGTGTTTTTTTGTTTTAGTTCCATATCATTACTGTAACTGGTTTAACATGTTTACCTGGAAATGAATTAGTTGTTATTAGACTGTAATTAACAGTCTGTTCTTAAATAAAAACCACATTAAAACATTTATAATATGTAAATACCAACAAAGCTAAAACACAGAAGGTAAGAAAACTAAACCATACATAAAACATGTGCTACAGATAAAAGGATGTTTCTTTATATCTGCATCATCTGTTTGCACAATTAATCTGCAATGACTTGAACATATGTACGGTATTAAACACAGCTGTTCAGGTACTATTGAAAAAAGTCAACTTTGTGAGTATTACTACCACATACTGTATAATTAGAAAAACCTGGAGAAGAAATACAATAATAAAAAGATACAAAATTTTAGAGCATTTACAAACATTATTGATATATTATAAGAATATACTTGTTTTTTGAGAAAGTACAAAACTTTCAAATATACTGTCTTTTTTTTTCTTCCTTTTGTCACCTATTGAATAATTCTCACCTGCACCCACAAAATAATCAGCTGGTATACAGTAGTTAATCTAAAAATGGTGTTTAATTGGTCAGATTTCTTCCCCTAACACTAAGTTTGCACATGAATGAAAGGTCAGCGGTCCAGTTAGTGGAAGTCCTGGAGTTTTCAAAGACACCACATATGTCAGGTGTCATAAACCAACCCCAGGACACAGTACTAAATTAGTACCAAATGAATATGAAGTGTTCATTTGGATGGGTGGATAGTATGACTGTAGTATGAGTATTCTATATTGTTATTATTGTGTATATATAAACCTTGATATTGTGATATTATATTTATTTTTCACTTTTCTTGGTTTATCAAATTAGGTTTGTATGACTGGTTTGTGTGTGTGAAAATGTTAAGTGAGGTGAATAGATTCCAAGGACTTGATTTATTTATTTATTTTTGTCATTCTGTATATTATGTTGACATGACGTTAACATATAGATTGTTTTAAGGTGAAGGGGTGGGGTTAAAAAAAATGTGCAAATGAAGCATTGTTTTGTTTTTTTTATATATTTTTATAGTGTGGTTGTTTTTATTTGTTGCATATTCAAAATAAATTTAATTAAATTGAGTGTATAGTGGTACTAGTGGTAAATTCATAATATAGTGGTATTATGAGTGTCCCTGCATGATATTAGAAAAAACTGACATTGTGATTTTATTTTTATATATACCTGCGATATATATATATTGCGATATGAAAAAATACTCAGGAGTTAATAACAGCTGTGTGGCACCGACGCAAATGGTCAAACAGATTAGTAGTCGACACAGAAGATACCTTTCAGTGTCATCCTTCTTGTAGCTGAAATAAGTAAATACAATTAACAGCTAAAAAATAAAAAAAAATATTTAAAAATAAAATATATATACACAAAAATAAATAATAATTAAAAGGCATTTAAATAAATAAATACAAATATATTTTTAAAAATTATAATTAAAAGAAAATAAAAGTAAATAAATACAAAGAACAAACATTATTTCATATAACTGATGTCACTTTTCTTTCTGGCACCGAACCTTTGTTTTCTGTGATTTTCTCTCTTGTTGGTTCCTCATTTTTCAGTCTTGTTACCAGTGACAGGATAACAAAGAGAAGAGTGAAAGTTGTGAAAATTGTGAAACTATGATACTTTATATTCCATATGTTTTTTAGTGTCTCATATTATGATCATTCCCAATTAAAAACCTTGCAAAAAGGTGACTACTTTTTGCTCATTTTGCTTTGGGGTGCCCTTACTGACTCCTGTGGGCTATTCCAGGACCCGGTTTAGGAGGCACATCAATAGACAGTGCAGCGCATATATCACTCTGCAAAATACATTCATCATTCAATATTTAGTGCCTGTGTTCATTTGTGCAGCATGACAGTTTGACAGGGTGCAATTCCAGTGTTCCATAAGGAGGTTATACAGGATATAATGAGATGAGTTGGGTGGGGAGGGGAGGGAGGAAGAGAATACGAAACAAGCTGAGTGAAGGAGTAGTGGATAAACAGTGGGAGTGGAGAAGAAGGAGAGAGGGACGGTGGAAGTGTGGAAGTGTGGAAGCGAGCTACCTTTGAACCGCTGTGTGTCAGAGGAGCCAGGTTTCTATTAGTCGTCAGTGCTGTGCCAGGAAATAGGAGTCAGGGGAGGACACGGGACTGTGCTCGCTCCATCCCACTTCACTCACTCTCTCCTGCTGTCTCCCTAGGTCTGTACATCTACCGCTCGTTACTTCTCCCTCTTCTTCTTTCCATCGTTTCTCCGCTGTCACTTCGCTCCCTCCATCTCTGTCCTCCTCCTCGCTCTCATTACTTTCTGTCATCTTTTGTCGTCCTCAGCTCATACCCTTTCTGGCCCTCCTCCTTTGTTTCTGCCTCATCTCGTGCACCTCTCAGTCATGCCATTCTCCTCCCCTGCGCCTCCTCCTCCTCCTCCTCCTCCTCTTCTTCTCCTCCACTCTAACTGGACTAAAGTGATTCAACTCTCCCGTGTACTTTAAGGCTGCGCTCAGACTTTGCAGATAAATGTGGTTAGGGTGACCAAAGGCATGACTCTGGAAATTAGGACACGTGTGTCCAGAAGTGAAGACAAAGACCCTAAAGTGAGGACACTGTTGTTTGGGACGTTGTCTAAACCAGGGGTTCTCAAACTTTTTTGGCCCAGGTCCCCCTTGGAGGAGTGAAATTTTTCCATGTCCCCCCTCATCCTCGTGATACTGAAAATGATAAAAAAAAAACAAACACTTCAACAATGATTATTATGAAACAATGATAACCTTTTTTAATAGTGCTTTTGTGCAAACCAGCCAAATTTTCAGGTATTATAATATAAATGAGCACTTCAGAAACAACAATTTTAAATAATTTTAAAATAATAAACGGAGCAAAAGACACACAAAACCGTGTGTGTGTGTGTGTGTGTGTGTGTGTGTGAGACAGACAGACAGAAAGAGACTTTTGGTGGAATTTTGGTCTCCCATCATTGTTCTCAATGAAGCTAAACTCAATATAACTATCAATGTACTTTCTCTTTTTAGGGTTAGGGCGTTTGTTTTTGTCATTTTCATTTTCATTGTCATTTCTTTTACCACTTCTTGAGGAACTTGGCGGACTGAAAAATCGATCCATGTTCACTGCAGGGTGGCTAAAAATAGCCTGTGACTCGCTCCGTCTCAATTTAGTCAAGCTGGCGTCAAACAGCGCTGCTACTTCCGCCCGCTACAAAATAAAACTTCCGCATTTCAAAATAAAACAGCAAAAAAACAAAACACAAAAACAAAACCGTGAATAATTTCGCGTACCCCCTGGACATGCGCCACGGACCCCAGTTTGAGAACCATGGGTCTAAACGGCCATGTCGCATTTAACGACATGGCCAACATTGTTATTATTATTATTGTTGTTGTATGGATTATTGTTGCTCTTTGCACATGTTCGAAATAAATCATTCAAATCAAATCAAAAAATCAACTGACTTTTTTAGTTACTCCTGTGATTGACACAACAAACATAAAGACCCAGAGGTTACCATATTATACGTTTACGACTAGTTTAATATATTTACAATTCCCACAGACATGTGACTATCCACACATTGACCTTTGACCTTTAGTATTACAGTGTTTGGGTGCACAGTGACAGGCCTTTCTGTGTGGAGTTTGCATGTTTCTCTCCCTGTGTCTGGATGGGTTTCCTCCAGGTTCTCTGGTTTCCCCGATCATCCAAAAATATATTTGTTAGGGTAAAATCCTCCAGCAGGTGATTCTGACCATGAGCCTGGCTCTCCAGGCGCCGCCGGATGGGTGCCCACTGTTCCTTACAGGTGCCTCAATGACATAAAGGATGGGTTAAATGCAGAGGACAAATGTCATTGTACAATGACTCATAAAGTACCTTACCTTTCCAGTCATCAGGCTGTAGATGTTAAACCTTTGAACCAGTCACAGTAAAACTGTTCATATCTGTGTAGAAACTTATGCCTAAAACCAGACAGTGAACTAAGTGTATGCAGGTCCAGGGGGCGGGGCCAGTGAGTACAGGTGAATCCCAGTAGTTGGTAGCATAGCCGTATCCTTCATATCTATAGAAGTACCTTCAGTCCGTCATGTTGAGCTTCTCTCTATATGAACCTCTCGCTTTTGCCTCCACCTTATACATTTTTAAATCTCAAATCTTGATTTATTCATTTCTTTCCTGCACGTCGATACTACACTGTTGCCCATAGCGATCGCTAGCTTCTTAGCCTTCCACATATGCTATGTATGATGCCGTATTTCCTCCATCGTTATTACGTCAGAGCCTCTCACTTCAGGGACGCATTCCATCCACACTCAAAACTGATAAAAGTTGAATTTAATGTGTATTATGAACGAGCACACACACACACACAAAAAATCTGAATTGTGCATGAAGACCTGCTGTGTGGACGAAGTCTAAGTCATGTTAGTTCAGCCATTTCCCCACAGCTGAAGTAATGCCCCTAGACAGTGAAGAAGCTATGATGCAGCATGTCTCCATTATCATCTATCATCTGCTTATGCTTTGCTTTCAGAGGTACCCAATTATCTTAATGCTAAATTGAATTTGGTTCCAGCTTTGTGATTGTTGTTGACTCTCATAATCCATTTTTATGAAAAGGGCTTTGCTCCAATCACTGCTAAACTAATACAGATGCAAAGTCATTGGCTTTGCAGTAATTACGCTTGTGGAGTTGTTAGTTGTATTAATTTTTCTACAAGGACAGCAGCATATTCACTAAGCTTGGGCTTGATGCAAGTGTGTGTGTGCGTGTGTGTGCGTGTGTGTGTGTGCGTAAATTTCTAACTTCTATAACTTCTTCCTGTTGGATAAGTCAAGACATTTGATTTTATTTTTTTTTCCTTTTCAGTCTATTCTTTCAAACTGTTGGAGAACTTTACAATACTGATTTTGCAAAGTAGCAAGGACAGACTTTTTCAGTTCTCAGTCAATGTGACCTCTGCTGATTGAGTGATATTTGCTGCTTTGTGGCTGTAACTTTTTCATTCGTCATTCATACGGGAAAAAGTTGCTGCTGTGCTTTGTTCCAGCCATAGGAGACATTTTAACTGTAGACCTTGTTCTGCTCATGTAGGAAAACTAAGGACACTTTGCAGCAGTATATGCATGTTTAATTTAAGCTGTATGTTACTATACTCAGAGGCAATGAAAACATGACACTTTAAATGTTTTGTTTATTTTCGCTCAGGGTCTGGGTCGTCCAATTTCAGTTGTCAAGTGAAAAGTGGAGTCACAATGGACACCTTAATCATCATATAAATCAACATATGTGACCCACCACCACCAAACCAGGCATAAGTCGCGCTGAGCCGTTCAGAGCTACAGCCAAATTTAGACTGGAAGGTGATTTCTTATTAGTGTTTACACCTTATCAAAAAACGGTACCTTAACACCTCTATGTTCACTTCCTGTGGTCATTACATTGAAATCCAATCAATAAAGGTGTTTATTGAGTCAATTATTTGAGCAGTGACAAAAGTTCAGGTATTGCTGAGCAAAGACAAAGACGACTTCCACCTCTTTTCGCTGAACAAAACGATCTCCGTTCCGTGGGTAAACACCCAAGTGTTTGGTACGAGGTAAAAGCTTATATTGAATGTTCTGTCCAATGGTGTAAGCCAAATGATTATAATACGTCACACTTCTGTCCTATTATTATAATATATAAAACTTCTGTGACATGTCCATCAGAGTGTCCTTTAACATCTGTCAACAATTTGTGTCAATCGGATACGAATTATTATGCGTTGCTAAGGACTTCCTACCCCAAAACAGTCCAAAACTTTAACGGACAATATCTAAAAATATGCAAATTGCAAAATATGTCCAAATGTGGATATTAAAATGACCATAACTTTGGTTCTACTTGTGATAGAAACATAATTTTTTCACCATCTTAAACCTTAGTTTCCACTCTACCAAGCTACACACATAACTCTGTTTGGATTTACACACACTTATGCCTGGTTTCGTGGGGGTGGGTCACATATTGAGTTGGACTCTTAACAAAACAACATATGGAATTAGTAATTCTGCATATATTGTCAAGGGTCAGTGGAACATGTGTGCCCAGACCTCAAACCAGGCAGTAACTCCAGAATGTTCTGCAGACAGAGTGGCAATAACTACCCAAAGACAACTGCAGACACTTGGACAGGTCCATGAGGAGACGTTGTCCTGCCTGTGTGAATGTTTATGGGGGTCACACACCTTCATTTATGGGGGTCACAACCCATCCTGACTGTTTTTGAAGTAGATTTTTGAACATGTTCCCTTCAGTGTTGTTGTGATTTTTTAATTTTCACATTATGTTTAATATGTGTTTTTATTATTGTACAAGTTCAGACAAATAACACATTTAACCCTTTGATGCATGAATTATGAGAACCTTAGTCAATATTATTTCCTAAGTAGTTTTATTCCTCTTTAAGCCTAAAAAAAATAACAATGTGATTGAAATCTTTTTAATGAACCTATTTTTTATGGAGTTAAAAAAAAAAGTCCACTCAGCTGGAAAACATGTGTTTAAGCTTTGAAGCAAAGAAACATGTATTTAAAATGCACGCAAAACACATGAATAAATAAGAGAACAGCTGTAGAATAACTGTCCACTTCAGTGACCAGTATGCATCAAAAGGTTAATATATATAAAACAAAAGAAAAGAAATATATTGAAATTGTTAAAATTCAAAAATGACTTAGTCCCAAAAATATATATATATAATTTTCATTGCCTCTTTCTTATTTGTGTATTTCAGGATGGTTACTCTCAGTATCACTTTGTGGGATCTGCTTCGACGATAGAAAGAGACAGACAGAGGCCCTACTCCTCCTCACGAACTCCCTCTGTCTCCCCTGTTAGGACGTCTCCAAATAATCGTTCCGGTGAGTAGAACACAGTGATTACATGTGTGTGTGTTTCTAAACTGTCAGACACAACAAACCCACCCCTCATAAACACTTTACCTCATTTGTCCTGTTATTATTATGAAAACACATTTATGGTAACTTCGACCTTTGACCTACATTCACCAAAGTTGAATGACATTTACTGTGGACCATTTTGCAGTTTTCCTGAAAATTTTATAGAAATTGATCCAGTTGTTTTTGTATAAAGTTGGTGACAAAGGTGTCCCTCAGCGTCTAAATGAGATGCAGTAGGTTTCAGAACCCTAACCCAAAACCTGTGAAAGAAAATGTTTTAAACCCAAGCGTCTCATATTATTGCAGACAGGTTAGAAACCCACTGCCTATGAATTAGATGCTGAAACCGACGCATGGTCAGCCTTACGCTGTATGCTATTGGGACCAAATTTTGCTTAATGATAATCATAAAGTAATAATAAAATTAAGTAATAATAATAATACATTAATTATTGTAGGAGTTTCTTACTCATGAGGGTTATATATGTACTGTTAAAATAGTGATAACTATTTGTGTTTTGTGGAAAAGTACTGTTTAATGTCTGTCATGGTTTATTTGACATGATTACCAAAATATTTTCTGTTGTTTTTCATTTCATTTTTTAATGTTCAAAATAAAGCTTATAAAAATCATTATATATATATATATATATATATATATATATATATATATATATATATATATATATATATATGTCATTCAATAGCAATAAATCCTTTTCTGATCCTATTGTATTTTCATGTATGTATTGATATCAATAACATTCTTAGTTGTGGCGAAGATATTGAAGAAACATTTAGTTTTTTGTTCAACTGTTAAACATGTAAATCATAGCATCATTCAAAGGTGATCAAAATGTCACTTGTCTTTTGCCTTTAACTATAATATAATTTTCTCTTAAGGGTTTCGCTTTAGTTCTCTTTATCACTTGGTGGGAGGTGACACCTTTTTTTTTTTTGACAGGCAACATATATCATTTATATAGTAGGTAAATACCTGCACTATAATAAAGGACAATGAGAACATAAGCATATGAATTTTAATGAGTTATGACCAACATTAGCCAGAAGCATCAACATTTACCAGTCGATCAGTCTTAAGCTAACAGCTAAATAGCTGTTAGCCAAAAGGCTTTCATCCTGTAAAGCATGATTATCGTTAGCCTTTAGCTTGAGCCCACTGGCCTTCATGCTCTGCAAAGGGCACATTAGCATTAGCCGTTAGCATCAGTGGTAGAGAGGCCTGTAGCTGTGCTTTCTCCACACCGGGCTTAGCAAGCTGATGAGGCAGAAAAATACTTTTCCTTCCTCCCGGCTTAGAGAGGTCTTCAAGGACCGAGCTAAGAGAGAAGAGGAGGGTTGGAGAGAGGAGAAAAAAAGTGTCTATTTGTGTGTGTGAGCAGACAGAGAAAGAGGGAGGGATGAGATAAACAGAGCGGGAGATAAAGGGAGAAAGCAAGGAGGCAAGAAGAATTAGGGATTGCTGGTTGGTTAATGCAGGGAGGAGGAAAGTGAAGGATGGGGATTTGACTTTGGCTGGCGACATTGAAAATATGGAGTTTTGGAGATTATGGTGCTGAGAGCAATTTGTGAGGAGGTGGAGGGACATGAGGGAGGCCTGCAAATGACTCCCATCTTGTGTCTTTGCTCCTCCTCTCTCTACAATCAACACCTCCTCCTTGTCTGGCTGCTCATCCGCCCAGGCACTTTCACCCCACCCCCACCACCAGCCCCCAGCCCCCAGCCCCCACCCCCCCACCTCCTCCTTTTGGCAGTCATACTTTTTACTCACTTACTTACTTCCTCTGATCTCAGTTCTCTCTCTCTCACACACACACATACACACATACTCGTTTACATGTGTCAAGTCATCATTGGGTAGTGAGTGTTAGCACTTTAAAATAAATAAATACCGCATTTTCTGGACTATAAGCTACACCTGTATGTGAGCCACATCTGCTATATGTTTAAAAACATAATAAAAAAAAAGAATATACAAGCCACACCAGGTTATAACATATCATCAAACCTTTTAAATATACATGTTTCCCTTTGCACCTGTTTCCCTCATGCTTTATGGAGACATCAACAAAAAACAAAGTAATATGTTTATGAGGAGCTTAAGTCTCCGCCCCTTCCTGGAAGCTCATGGGGCCTTAGATCGGAAAATTAATGAACGGTATTCAATGGAAAGTAAAATGTTAAAATTGTATCTGGTTTGTCATGTGACTTGAATCACACACATGTTGTACCTCATAATAAATGATAATTATTGATGCGTTTCAACTGCTTCTGCTAACCAATGGCTGATTCATTTGTGAGTAAAACCCGTTAATAATTTGGAGAACGTGTGACGTCACATACTCCACTCATTGTAGTCTCTTACTAAGCCCACATAAAACCTAACGTCACATTTGCTTCCCATCAAATACGGGTGGTCTGTCTATGACACATCAAATATTTATTATTAACCGCTATCATATGTGAATTTCAGAGCATTTGTCAAAGGAATCAGAAATTAGCTTGACTCGCTCCATTCATCATCCATTAAAAAATTTTTGCGAGCTAAGCACACATGGACCGGAAGTAGAAGGGCGTAACTTAGCCCCCCCCCCCTTTATAAGGTACATAATTTGCAAAAATGTGCATATTTCACACAGACTTATGTTTTACTACTGGGGACCTATATTGATATTTAGCACAGAATTTTGGTCTCCATGGCGTGACTGTGTAAACATATCAATGTCCCCATAAAGATAGAAATGCAGACACAGACACACACACACAGAGCCATATGCATCTCTATCTCTTCTGTGCATACGCTCCAGACTGAGATTCAGCCCCTCAGAGATGGATCAAAGGAGAGGGAGTAATGATGGCATGCAGGCAAACTGGGAGAGTAGGAGTGAAGGAGTTTGTGTGAGGAGAAAGTGGTAAGGCTGAAGAAAGAGAGAGGGTGATCAACAGACAGCAGAGAGAGAGTGGTAAGGCTGAAGAAAGAGAGAGGGCGATCAACAGACAGCAGAGAGAGAGTGGTAAGGCTGAAGAAAGAGAGAGGGCGATCAACAGACAGCAAAGAGAGAGAGAGTGGTAAGGCTGAAGAAAGAGAGGGCGATCAACAGACAGCAAAGAGAGAGAGAGAGAGTGGTCAGGCTGAAGAAAGAGAGAGGGCGATCAACAGACAGCAGAGAGAGAGTGGTAAGGCTGAAGAAAGAGAGGGCGATCAACAGACAGCAAAGAGAGAGAGAGAGTGGTAAGGCTGAAGAAAGAGAGGGCGATCAACAGACAGCAAAGAGAGAGAGAGAGAGAGGTAAGGCTGAAGAAAGAGAGAGGGCGATCAACAGACAGGAAAGAGAGAGAGAGTGGTAAGGCTGAAGAAAGAGAGGGCGATCAACAGACAGCAAAGAGAGAGAGAGAGAGAGAGGTAAGGCTGAAGAAAGAGAGAGGGCGATCAACAGACAGCAAAGAGAGAGAGAGAGAGTGGTCAGGCTGAAGAAAGAGAGAGGGCGATCAACAGACAGCAGAGAGAGAGTGGTAAGGCTGAAGAAAGAGAGGGCGATCAACAGACAGCAAAGAGAGAGAGAGAGTGGTAAGGCTGAAGAAAGAAAGAAAGAGAGGGCGATCAACAGACAGCAAAGAGAGAGAGAGAGAGAGGTAAGGCTGAAGAAAGAGAGGGCGATCAACAGACAGCAAAGAGAGAGAGAGAGAGAGGTCAGGCTGAAGAAAGAGAGAGGGCGATCAACAGACAGCAAAGAGAGAGAGTGTGTGTGTGTGTGTGTGAGAGAGAGAGAGAGAGAGAGAGAGAGAGAGAGGAGACCTTTACATGAATTGTGGCCCCCATAGGGTCCTGGTGTGTTTGACAGAGGGTCTCCCAGGCTGTGGTCTCCAGCCTATTCCCTACAGTCCCATAGCCAGTAGTGATGGTGCTGTGTCTGGGGCGTCTCTGTGACAGGTTTAAGCATCTCTTTTAATGGATTGTGCTGCAGATTTGTCAGATAATAAATACCAAACTCTCTACACTGTCAAAGCGTCCTCAAAGACCCCCTGGTTCTTTCTCCATCTGTCTTTCCTTTGTTTGACTAAAACTTTGTAATTCAACACAGCTAAATAGTTCCTGTTGGTGTGAAAGTGTCTTTCTTTGTGATTCTATACGGTGACAAGCTATTATATATAACAGGGAAACAGATAATTGGTGTGAATGTTTCTTTGCTTTTAATGTCACATATTGAGTGCCTGTCTTCAAGAGTCAAAAATTACCCCAAAAGTGACTTCAAAATCTTTAGCCTATTTAGCTAATTGTATTTGTTTTTTTCCACCGTGATTTGATGCTGCGATTAGGGTATAAACAAACCAAAAAAATCAAAACAGCAGCTTGTATTTAGACCTTTGGGAGGATGTATATATTATACTGTTGTTTTTTTCATGGAAAATGCTTAAATAATAAGGAGTTCACTCCATCAATGCAGAAGTGCACATTTCATTCTCAACCATTTATGTCATGTAAGCAGAGTCATATACATATGTATATATGGGTATATATATATATATATATATATATATATATATATATATATATATATATATATATATATATATATATATATATATATATATATAGACTTTTTATCTCACGATTATGCTTTTTTAAACTCCTATATATGACTCTTGAGTTTTTCCTAAATATGTTGTCCAGACCCACTAAACTGAGTAACTAATAAAAACACATCATCAACACAGCAACTCACTTTTAAAGGCTTAATTTTTTAATATTTTTGAACATTTTCTGTTTTTTCCTTTGTTTTCCATAGGATAAAAAAATGCAGTTTTACTTTATTACAATCTAGAAGTTGATTTTTTTTTTTTACATAAGTAAATGAATTGAATCAGTACTTCTACTTAATTTATTTTTCCACACAAGAAGCTGTACTTCTACTCAAGTACAGAATGTGAGTACTTTGACTACCTCTGCTCATTTTAGAGTTTGCAAATATTTATGTTATGCTCAACTACAACCAAAGATGTATGCATATCCCAAATGTGCATGAATTACTTTCCTGTGAATAAGCTTAATTTTGTCCCAAAAATCGCTCCATGCACAAGGAACAAGTGATAAAAGTTTGTGAGGAGGAGAGGGTGGAGTGCTTTTCTAGTTTTTAAAATGTCCTTTACATATGGTGGAAGTATGGATTATATAGTCCATGCTGTGTATGTTTAAAAGTGTTTAGCTTAGCAGACTAAAGAGGCAGATACACAGGTAGGCTGTGAGAATTCACTGTGTCAAGATAAGAAGAAGTGAGCAGACGGCTGTAAGGGGATTACACTGTGACATGCATAGTGTGAGTTTGAACAACACAGAAATAGGAGAGTGTGCAGCGCAATGTGAATGTACCATGTGTGGCTCTGCCTGGTGGAAACATGTGTTTGTGTGGAGCAACGATGGAGCAACTCATAATGTAATAACAACTCATAATGTAATAACAACTCATAATGTAATAACAATTCATAATGTAATAACAACTCATAATGTAATAACAACTCATAATGTAATAACAACTCATAATGTAATAACTCATAATGTAATAACAACTCATAATGTAATAACAACTCATAATGTAATAAGGTAAATGTCATTAAAGTTCATAATGTAGTAACCCAAGTGGTAGAAGTAACTAAGTAAAAATACTTCATTACTGTACTTAAGTAGATTACTTAGGTATTTATACTTGAGTAATTTTTTTCTGGCAACTTTTTACTTTTACTCCCTGCATTTGTTCATAAATATCTGTACTTTATACTCTTTACATTTCTATAAATATCTGTACTTTATACTCTTTACATTTATAGAAATGTGTGTACTTTGTACTCTTTACATTTATAGAAACATCTGTACTTTATACTCTTTACATTTATAGAAATATATGTACTTTATACTCTTTACATTTATATAAATATATGTACTTTATACTCTTTACATTTATATAAATATATGTACTTTATACTCTTTACATTTATATAAATATCTGTACTTTATACTCTTTACATTTATATAAATATATGTACTTTATACTCTTTACATTTATATAAATATCTGTACTTTATACTCTAGCTCTCTGTATGTGTTTACCTTTACCAGAGTATCATCCAGCTAGGTTTCATGCCATTGCTTGTTCTGAAAACGAGGCTTTATTTCCACAGAGACACATGAACCAGTTTGATCCAACATTTTTTTTCCAGTTTGTGCAGCAGCTACTGTGGCATCGTCTTCTCTTGTAGATGCTAATGCTAATGCTAATGCTACTTCAGATCTGCTGCTATGGGGGACGGGTTTAACCCCACATGGGTGGCGCTAAAGTCCATCTGACGTTAGACGGACTGACTTTTTCTGTGTCCGTTGTTCCTCTTTTTTTGTGTGAATGCGGTATGCAGCCAGTGGAGGTGACGAACCACTGTCAAACGCAGCATGTGTCGGTAACTCGGACCCATCAGATTCTAAAAGGAGAAAAGTGGAAAAGTGTTTTCCAGCAGAATGACACCTTTAAAGCATTATTACATCATGAGTTACTATATCGCTGAGCTCATAATGTAAGAAATTATTACATTATGAACTTACAAATGAAAAAATCTGAAATGTAAAAATTGTCAGGTTTGTTTGTAGATGTAGATGCATTAAATGTTCATGTAAAAACAGAACAGTAGGGAGGTACACACTGCACGTTAGCAAAGTTTGTGTGACAGAAGTTGTAAACATGCCAGAGTCAAACAGCTTACACCCTAAACCTCACATCATTTGTAAGCATGAACATAATGACAACTGGTGAACACATTTTCTTTCCCGTACACACAAGTTCAATTATTTAAATTAACGAGTTAATTTATCGCAGCAACTGCATGATAAAAATAACAACAATTTATGTCATCAAATTCATCACATTCACAGCAAGTGCAATGCCAAAATAAATTCACACCTCAGAGAATTTCAGACTAATGTTGAACTGCAGGTTACCTAAAAAAATGTTTTGGGGAAAAATACCTTTTTTTTTTGCTAATACTGGCACATTTACAGAAATGTTTATTAATGTGTACTTTTCCTGATGAATAAATAAAGACACATTAAACTTATAAGATATGAAGAGAGGTAATTTATTTCATTTATTAAAGCTAAACACTACGATTTAGCATTTTTACACTTTTATTTTGTAATTAAAAAAAATGTTCCTTATGAACGGGTGGTAAAATTGTTAAAAATCTAACAGGTTTTGATACTTAAAAATGTTGAATTGTCATATGCTTCTAATAAAGGTCTGACCAATCATTATATTTGATCTGAATAAAATAATTAGCTGAGTCAAGTGTTACCCAGTCCCACATCGGATACTGGTAACTGTGAATCTAACGCAGGGGTGTCAATCTGATTTCAGTTCAGGGGCCACATTAAAACAACATGTGATCTGAATTGGGCCATACAACTAGAATAATAAGATAATATATAAATAATGTCAACTCCAAATGTTCCTTTACATTTTAGAGCAAAAAAAATTAAATTATGTGATGAAAATATTCACATCTACCAACTGTCCTTTAAAACAATGTGAACAATATGAATAAACTGACACTTTATCAGAATATTAAATGCAATTTTAAAAATATTATGTCTGAGTTCATCATTTACACACATCAGTGACAATATATAGACATTATTTATTAGTGGATCTACAAAATACACAAAACATTTAATAACAGGCAAAATGTAGTTAAATGTACATTTTGGACATTTCAAAATGTTCATATTAAATGTTCATATTTGTTCAGATTATTCGCATTTTTGTGAAATAATTGTTTATTTGATTGGAAGTACAGTAAAATTACATGAAAATGTTTAAATTAACAAAGAGAAAAAGGTAAAGTTGTGAGTATTTATATGTTATTATGATAGTATTTTACTGATCTGACCCATTTTCATTTGTATGTGGACCCTGAAATAAAATGATCAGTATATTCACTATACTCTTTTTTTATTTCACAAATGTATCCTTTCGGGTCCCCGGGCCGCATGTTTGACACCCCTGATGTAACGTTTTACTTGCACCACTTCTCCTGTCAAGGGCTGTGAATAGATGAGACTGAAATGCACCGTTGTGCTGAAGGGAATAATTTTTTAACAGAAACAACAACCATGGGGAAGAAACAGACAAACCTGATTGTAGCAGTCAGAGTAAATGAAGGATGGAGGTAAAGTCTAGGAGTCGGGTGATGATGATATATAATTTATTGTCATTTCACACAAAACATCATAGATGCGCTGCAAAATATCAATGCTCAGTCAACATAAGAACAGATTAAATAAATGCTAAAATACTGAATCCTTGGAGTTCTTGACTCTGCAGACAAGTCCATTTTTACAACCGTACCTACATGTACTTAGTGTCACACTATATACTGGGGGTGGGAGAAAAAAATTGATTCACATATGTATTATTTTATTTTATTTTACAAATTTTAAATCGATACTTTTGTTCAAAAATCTATTTTCCCCATATTTAAATGATTCATTTTAAGGTAGAAAAAGACTGTAGATGACTGTATGAGTCACTCAGATGTATAATGTGCATCATAGAATACACAAAAATCACCTCAGTGAATGGACAAAGATGACAGCTAGCTTATTATGGTATTAGCTTCAACAACACACCAGCGTTAAACAACATACTATTCAACTGTATGTGTTATTAATCTGACCTTGTGTCATTTACACACAGTAATAAACCAGGAGTATATGAATTAGAGCAACAACACAACGGCTAATTCTAAGCACAGAGGTGGTGCGTTCAGGACCGACATGACATCTCTGATGCATTCAATAGCGCGGGATATCTGAAAACTTTGAGAAAATGTTCCTGAATAGAGTTAATTCATCAACAATAATTAAAGTGTGTGGTGTTTGTAACAGAAGGGAAGAGCAGAGCTGGACACGTACACTTTAAAGTTCACTTTATTATGAAGTATGTTCAATTAAAGGCTCCTTTTTGTGTTGTGTGCAGATAAATGTCGCAGTTTACTTCCCAAAGTCTGGTTCAAATATATTACTGCTGAATAAATCTGAACTGACTCACATATGAGGTGTATTTTTTTCAAGAAATATGGTTCCTGATATGATCTGTAGGCATCATCATTTAGCTTTTCCACGTGGTCTGGTGTTAAAAAGTCAAGCAAAAAATCGGGAATATCGAAGATTGAATCGGCACCCAAAAAAATCGTAAAAGAATCGAATCGGCATAAAAGCATATCGTATATAGGATGATGTAGAACGATGAATGCATGGAATATAAAGCCTCACATGTACAGTATGTGTCGTCTGTGCGCTCATAGTACAACACAGTCTGCTCGATTTTTTTTTTTTTTTTTGGGGGGGGGGGGGGTTTATTGTTGGTGATGAAGTGCAGTGAACACAAGGATCCACAGACCAGACCCTTAAATATAGGGTTTCCTAATAATAACAGAGACGCAGGTGGATGATGTTGTGTCTGATTGCTGAAGGAGCAGACTGTGACTGTGTCCGAAATCACCCCCTCACTCCTCACATACTGTAGGGAAATAAATGTACTGCGCTACATAGTGAACTCAAGTGGAAACTTTTCAGACACTGCCACGGCACTGTTTAATCGCATCATCACCATCGAACAATTAAAATAAATTCTTTTTTTTTTTTTTTTTTTTTTTGTACTGTCTGTGCAATAAAATAGAAAAAATTTAATAAACTTTGTTCACGACTGTTTGACTGTTATTAACTGTTCAAGGGATAATTCGGTATTTTTCACATGAATCTCTATGGGGTCAGCGTCTGCACCAAATGATTTGGAAATTGATAAAAATGGCTAAATGTCCTGGAAATAATCTTTCTTGTCCTGGAATTGTATTTTTCTTGCTGATTAATCTAGGTGTGTTTGACCATTAGATGAGGTCAGACTCACCTGGTTTATGCAATAATGTAAAACAGGAAACAAAGGAGCCACATTAAAGGGATAGTTCATTATTTTTCACATTCATTTGTATAGAATTGGTGTCTTTACTCTGGTGAACCCACAGTGACTTACCCCCGACAGTGTCCTCTGAGTCGAGTTCTGGTCCTTTTACATAAAATTATAATGACTTTTGGGTATAAAAATAACATATATTTTTAAAAAGATAGAATAACTCTTTCTTTCTTCTTTCCCTCCACCCTCCTTCCTCTGTCTTTGTTTCATCGTCTGCTATGACATCATCACTTACTCTTTTGGAGGATTTAGTCTTCATTGTAGCTTTGTTCAAGGTCAGGGTTTGTGTGATAGAAATTATTCTGACTGTGGGGTTCAGTTGTATTATTATGTGCCATGAGTTAGTTGGAATTGACTGCTGCTGGCTGTGGGGGGTTTTTTAAGCATATAATGAAGAAAAGAAAAAAGAAAAGAAAAGAAAAGAAAAGAAAAGAAAAGAAAAGAAAAGAAAAGAAAAGAAAAGAAAAGAAAAGAAAAGAAAAGAAAAGAAAAGAAAAGAAAAGAAACATGTGATGTAAAAGACCAAAGGATGGTACATAGTATGAAATTGGAGATTCCACAGATGTGTCCTAAGCTGCCATGCGTGAATGTATGTGTGAATTCCCTGGCGTTCTTTAACATGTTGGAGGTGACCCTTTGTACTGACAAGCTAAATTATGAATAATGACTCTGCACCTTCAGGATCAAGACACATATGAAAACACACACAATCTGAACACACATGCTGTTCTGACTATATTGCTCATTATTTTGCATTTTGTGTGTATGTGTGTATGTGTGTGTGCGTGTGTGTGTATGTAGCAAGCGCTCCAGCCTCCCCCAGAGAGATGATGAGTCTGAAGGAACGTAAGATGGACTATGATTCCACGGCAACCAACGCTGGTTTCCATAGCAACAAAGGAGAGCACACATCCCGGAAAGACGGCATGGCAGGTGTGTGTGTGTGTGTGTGTGTGTGTGTGTGTGTGTGTGTGTGTGTGTGTAAAAGATGGCGGGATAAAAAAAATGTAAGATTCTATTTCATCCCCCTCTTTAGAGTTATTTCTCTTTTGTCTTTCACTATGTTCTGCTCTTATCATCTTTTTCTAAATTTAGCTATTTTTCTTCTCATGCTGATGCACTTTGGTTATTTTCTCCTGCACTTTTCATCTTTTACTATATTCAAAGGTGTATTTTTTCCTCTTGTAACTGTACAGTTTTTCATGTTTTTAACAATAATACTTATTATTATTAGTAGTAGTAGTAGTAGTATTGTTAGTATTATTAGTGTTATTGTCATTATGGGTGGGGTTCATTCATTTACACAAACTGCTTCACCTTTCAGTTCAAGTATCCTGTGGGACATCTACGTTATTCCGAAATTCTTACCTGACCACCAGTGATGATATCAAGCAAAACCAGGTGAGATAACAGTTCTGCATGAACGTACAGTACTTCCCATCCACAGTTTTAACACGTCATTCTCAGTCATTCTGCAGACTTAAGCAGTGCATGTGTGTGGTACTTGAAAATTGACATATGCTGTCATGACAGGGTGGTTATTACGCATGAAATACCCCCAAGATGGAAGAAGCACACATGCATGCACATGCACACAGGCACATAAAAGGTGTTTCATTGTGATAAGAGTAACACTGGCAGAATATGTGATATAGACACACCCTTTGCTCAGAGAGCGTCAAGCCAGTGTAACCTGAAACCACATTTACTCCCATTTAATGACAGCTAGTAAAGAGAGAAGGCTAATGAAACTATATTTAGCACCCACCAGAGCTGCATCCTACGGAGCCCCTCTGATGACATGGTGGAAAAAAATGTAAATTGTGGCTACGTAATAAGTAGAGCATGCAAACTAAATACTAATGTAAGGCCATGAAATTTTAATTTGTGGCCATGAATTAGTGTCTTGTGTCCACAAAATAGGTATTTCATGCACACAAAATACTAATTTATGGCCACAAAATGTATTTAACGTGTGTACAAAATACTAAGAAATGAATGATATCGGTCTAATTCCTGGACAGCTGGGTAACAAAATCAAATGCAACTTCATTGGTAGGTGGAGGCATGGAGGTAAAGCTACATGATGGACAGAAGCAACTGAAAGGCCCTGGTTACCATGGTTACTGGTGGATGTTTACAAAGTCTAAACAACATGTAGCCTAGCTGCACTAGTCTAGTTTCGCTCAATCTAAGTTTTGGGTACATTTCCCTGAAACGGGTCGACCAATCACAGTGAAGTATAGAGTCAGAGGGCGGGCGTAACAAAGAGACGCTGCAACAATTCAGAGAGAAACAACCATAGAAGAAGAAGAACAACAACAGCTGTAGATTTACTTTTACCAAAGATGAATGAAGAATGTGAGAAAATGTCAGCAATCTTTAAATTATTTTTACAGAAACGACAACAGTTGCTAAGCTCCATAATCCACCATTTTTTTTTTAGTTATTCATAACTTTCTCCGGACTCCTCAGTGAACTTTCCGCCGCTCTAACTACGTCATCCTAAAGATTACGCTGATTGGTTGTAGTACTGTACTATTGCATACAGAGGATTTGAAAGACAACCTTTTAGCCCCGCCTCCCCTGACTATGAAGCACCACTAGACCCAAACATGAATGAATAGGGATAGCACTGCTAGGCTAAACAACATGGTATTTCTATTTTTTTTAAAAAGACATCAGGATCATCTGAACCAAATGGGTCCAGTAGAAAGAGGATTATCCTAATGTCTTCTTTTCCTTGACCTCTGCGCCTCCACCCTCAACGACATTGTTCTTGATGTAATTACCCAGCTGTCCAGGATTATACTGATATCATTAATAATTATTTTGTACGCACAATATACTAAATTTGTGGCCACAAGATACTAATTCGTAGCCATAGATTAGTATTTATAACAGGGAGTGAGGAAACAAACAGACCCAAGTGCAGGACTCAAAGACTCAGATAGATTTTCACAATATTTATTTAAGTTTGCAGTAGTAATAATGTGCGAAAATCCATCTGTCCTGTTGATCACCAGGGAAAATGAGTCACTGTTAGATGCTGCAACTAGGGGACAGGTCAGAGTGGTAGTCAGTAAACAGGCAAGGGTCATACAGAGCAAATCCAAAAACAGGCAAAAAGGAAATCCAAAAAAAGTTATCGATGAGCAGATGGGGTTCAGGCCAAAGATCCGGTGACAAATTAAGTACTGGCAGGGGTTTGGCGGTCTTATGGTCAGAGTGAGGCAAAAGAACAAGAAGACAACATAACACGATAAGACAGATAGTGAGCAGACGACAGACAAAATCCAAAAAGCCAATAATCAGAGACAGGAGATATAACGCTCATTGGACGCAGACAAACTTGCAACAACACAGAAGACACACAGGGTTTATATTGGGGGAACAACAGGTGCAACACATGAGGACTAATCAACAGGGCGGAGACGACACCAGTGAGGAAGTAAAACAGACAAGTGTAAACATGAACCAACATAACAAAATAAAAGCCCCAGAACACTAAGAATGACAGAAAACGGGAAGAAAAAACGTAAAGAGTCCACACTCACGACAATTTAGTGTGCATGTTCTACTTGTTACGGGGCCACAATTAATTTTTTTTTCTCTACCATGTCATCAGAGGGGCTCCATAGTTCCCCTCAGACACCGATATTTTTCCATGAGAGTTATAGTGTTGGAAATGAATTGTCCTGCATGTAATAGAGAACTCACAGCATGATTCCCATCCCATTTGATTCCTATCAGAGCCTTTTTACCCTTACTACCTGCCTTTCAAACCCTTTTCCCCCATGTTTTCCTGCTCACTGTGTACCTGACACTCTCCATCATTCCTCTCCCTCTCCTCTTTTTCACTTTGCTCCCTTTCCTCACACATTTCTATTCCATTTCATCCTTGCTCATTGCACTTCTCCTTCACTCCCCCACCACCACCTCCACACACACACACTTTCCGTCACTTCTCCCGCATCCTCCTCCAACCAGGCTCCGGCCCAGCCCTGTGTCGTGCCTCCCCAGCCCCAGCAGGACAGCCCTGTGACAGCAGCCGTGCTAAAAGACTACGACCCCTACCCTCCTCCTCCTTCCTTCCCCCAGCCGCAGCCGCCACAGCCTCCGCCTCACAGCCAGAGCCGGAGCTTCGAAGAGGTCTACTACGAAGAACAGGGACCTCCTCCTCCTCCTCCTCCGTCCCAGCCACAGCCCCAGATCCCACCGCAGGCCCAGCCTCAAGCCCAACCACAGCAGCCTCCAAGCTCCACCGGACCACCCCGGGATCCGAGAGAAGACCTGCGCATGCACCTGGGCCTCAAATCCACCGGCAACTACGTAGACTTCTACTCGGCCTCTCGGCCTTACAGCGAACTGAACTACGAGACCAGCCACTACCCGGCCTCGCCTGACTCCTGGGTTTAGTTAGACTATGTTAAAGGGGGTGGGGGAGGGGAGGGCGGGGGGGGGCAAGAGAGAGTCTGTGTGTACGTGCGTGAAAGGGATTATTTTTGCAAGCGATCAACAACAAATTATTACAAGGTTACAGCAAGTGGCAATGGGAAAGTTGTGTCAATTAAAGGGAACAGGGACGTAGGCAGGGTAGAAAAGCAGAGGACGGTCGAGTGACAAAGAGTGACTGTGCATGTGCATGCCGGCATTTTCCTTCTCTTTTAATTTTTTTTAAATTTTTTTTTCTTCCCAGACTGCTTTATTTCCTCAAAGTCAGCTCCATTGCACCAGTGAGTGGATAAAGGAGCAAGTGGGAGTGGGAACTGTATGAAGTGTGTTTGAGAAGGTGAAAGAGGAGTGGGCAAGGGAATAGATAAGAAGAGAAAACAAGCAGGTGTAGAGAGGACAGAGAGGTCTAAAGAGGAGGAAATAGATGAGATCAAGAAATAATGGGGCAGCGGATGGAACGAGAGCTCTTACTTTATAGGACTATGAAGTCGCCCGACCTTTTGGTCTAAGACAGAAAGAGAGAGAGAGAGAGAGAGAGAGAGGACGAGAGGAGAAACCTAGATGGCACCAGGGTTGTTCTTGAGGAGGACAGAAAGAATAAAAAAAATAAATAAAGAAGCACAGAGAAAAAAGATGAAAGCACATCGGGAACAAGGAAAGAAGTGGATGTTTACCATTTCACCCAAGTGACAAACGTAGCACTGCTTTTATTTAAACCCCTCTTTTTATTTGGCCTTGTTGCCTACAGAGCCTTCTTATTTGTTTTCAAGGAATGTCATGTGTAAGAGACTTCTTTTTTGCCATCATTCTTTTACATTTTTTTTTTTGGTTTTTATTTGTACTTTTCTAAATTTTCACTCAAGAAACAGTTTTTTTTTTTAATCATTATTATTTTCTTTGTACAGTTCAAAGGTGATATAGTGTGTATATTACACGTTTTTGATGGGGCCACTTATGAAAATGCGTTGATTTTATGGTTTTTTTTTGTTTGTTTTTTTTCTTTCCCCGTGACTAATGACTAAAAACAACAAAAGCAACAACAAGAAAAATACACGAGAAGCAGAAAAGACATCGTCAGCGGACACCTCTGTTCTGCCCCTTTTTTTTTCCCCAGCCTGGAGACGAAGCCCTGCAGTATTTCTTTTTTTTGTGTTTTTCTTTTCTCTCTCTCTCTCCATCAGGTGAATTCTGTTCATGCTCATGGACATGCTCAAAACGTCAAGAGCACTTTAAAGCTGCCGGAGCATCTGATTGGCAGAGAGCCCCCGTCAACAGAAAGTGCTTTTTCACTGCCTAAAACAATACATGTCTATGTTTAAAGCACATTTGTCTTTGAATGGGAGAGTCTTTTTCCTTTTAAGGATTCAATTCATATGTTTGGCCATGTTAACTTTTAGTGGATTTTCATCAACACTTGTGCATAAAAAAAAAAAAAAATAGATGAAAAAAAAACAAAACAAAAAAACAACTGTTCCGTCCGATTAATTAGAGCCACAGTGAATATTGTACAACTCGGTGTACACTAGAAATAAAGAGAAAGAGCAAGAAATGACATTGTGCCAAACTTTGACACTTCGTGGACCAGTCCTACAGGACTTTAAAGGGACATTTTGTCGAAGTTTACAGACAATGACTGGATGACTCCCTCTGCCCTTTCTAACTTTTATTTCCATGTGTTTTGATCAGGTGACGACATATTTATCACTGGGAATCATGGGTAACATCCTCCCATAAATGTACAGACCTGCCTCTCTGTGTTGGCTGAGCGAGTGTAAGTGTGTGTGTGTGTGTGTGTGTGTGTGTGTGTGTGTGACTGAATGGTGTATACATGTAAACTTGAGCGAGCGTATCTATGCATGCATGTGTGTAGTAGTGTGCGTATGCCCCTGTTGCGTGTATGTATGTGCGTGTGCATTTCCTGTATAAATAAATCAATGTCCAAACAAGGCATTCCTACTGACAGACAGGTTGTCCAGTTTTACAACATGATAAAACCAAGGTAAAAAATCACTAGAATGAAATGTTGATATAGAATGGCAAATCTATAAATATATGAATATAAATATAAATATAAATATATATATATAATTTTTATGTGCAGATGTCAGTGTCTCTAAATGCAACAAATGTTCACAGAGAAAAATGACTATGTGGTGTACAACAGGACTCTTATTCACTTGACCTAAATGTGGAAACTGCTGATCGCCCCCCCCCCTCCCTTGTCCCCTTCCCCCCCTGTCACCCAATCAAGACAAAAGAAATATCCCCACCTGAAAATGCTCAGGCTCTGGTGCGAGTTGTGTGTTATTGTGTGTCCATGCTTCTTAGATGACCCTGCTGAGAGAGGACCGTACTTGAACACAAGGAAAAATAAAAAAAAAAGACTCTTTGCAATCAAACACCATGGTCTCGGCTACTGTTTTGTCATTTTAGAAGGTTTTTGACTCTTAGAAGGGTTGTTGTGGGGGGGTTTTTCTGACCGTGCAACACCAATCATGTAAGTTTTGGAGATCAGTCCGACAGCCAGTGACAGTTTATTACTCCAGGTTGATGCTCTGTCATAACACCGTAGACTTTATAGTATTTTATTTTATTAGCTGCAGATATGATGTTTTACAAGCTGTTGGAATGTTTCATTTTGGACACCGGTTGCAGGATATTTCTCCTGACCTTAGTAGATGTTTATTGCCAAATTGCACTCGGGCAAAAATAGTCTGTGTCAGGGTCGGACTGGGAACAAATTTCAGCCCTGGCATTTTTCCTCTTGATGGGAAAATACACACTCACACATCCACTCACCCGTCTATACCGAACCCTCAATGAACAAGTATTCAGAAAATGCCTAATTTCGCTCCTATTTTGTGCCAATCTCAAGTTTCTATGACAACGTTCTTGAATTGGAGCCAATTTTGAGCATTCTGCTAAATGTGACCTTGATGTTTTGCAATATTGATAATTTCTTTATATGTGTCCGTAATATTATGATAATATATCCAGTATTGATTAAGTTATAGCGTGATATGGCTATGCTTGACACACACAAACAGTGTTACACAAGGGTCACCTGACACACAGTATGAAAACACAATTTCACTGTTGTTTCCCTCCACCTGCTCACTGCTCACTTTCCCTCAACCTGCTCACTGCTCACTTTCTCTCCACCTGCTCACTGCTCACTTTCCCTCAACCTGCTCACTGCTCACTTTCCCTTCACCTGCTCACTGCTCACTTTCCCTCAACCTGCTCACTGCTCACTTTCTCTCCACCTGCTCACTGCTCACTTTCCCTCAACCTGCTCACTGCTCACTTTCCCTCAACCTGCTCACTGCTCACTTTCCCTTCACCTGCTCACTGCTCACTTTCCCTCAACCTGCTCACTGCTCACTTTCCCTCCACCTGCTCTCTGCTCACTTTCCCTCAACCTGCTCACTGCTCACTTTCCCTTCACCTGCTCACTGCTCACTTTCCCTCAACCTGCTCACTGCTCACTTTCTCTCCACCTGCTCACTGCTCACTTTCCCTCAACCTGCTCACTGCTCACTTTCCCTCAACCTGCTCACTGCTCACTTTCCCTTCACCTGCTCACTGCTCACTTTCCCTCCACCTGCTCACTGCTCACTTTCTCTCCACCTGCTCACTTCCCCTTCACCTGCTCACTGCTCACTTTCCCTCAACCTGCACACAGCTCACTTTCCCTCAACCTGCTCACTGCTCACTTTCCCTCAACCTGCTCACTGCTCACTTTCTCTCCACCTGCTCACTTTCCCTCCACCTGCTCACTGCTCACTTTCCCTCCACCTGCTCACTGCTCACTTTCCCTCCACCTGCTCACTGCTCACTTTCTCTCCACCTGCTCACTGCTCACTTTCCCTCCACCTGCTCACTGCTCACTTTCTCTCCACCTGCTCACTGCCGGTCACTGAATCCTCTGATTCCAACCCAACATCAACATCAATTGGCTTTGAGCTTGGACTAACCTCTCCACTGAAGTTGCCCTCATTTTCACTCGTTAAAGTTGTCTGGAGCACGAGCAGCAAACAAATAAAAACATAGTCCAGTATTTCATTAGAAATTGAAATGAAGCTGTATGCAACCGCAAAGCTTAGGTTGTTGTTTTTAAAAAAGAATGCAACAAAATCGTGTGAATTTCCAGAGCGTGTAACTCTGCACTCGGCAATCGACTATTTTGGACTTCCTCCTAACAACGGCTTCTGCATCTGGAAAGGTACTGACTTGAGATCAGTAACTCTGGACACAATATCTGAAGACATGAAGACCTCAGGACACTTGGGTTTGCTTTTATGGATCTCCTACTTACTACCACGTAAGTGTTATGTTGTTTCGAACTTTAGAAGAGTCTGAAAATAGTGTTTTATGTCCTAGTCGCTTCCATGCTAACACAATTTGGCTCAAAATGGCAAAATTTTAAATTCTCAATGTTTATCCAAATGGCGTGAGTTTGATGTCAACTATATGTATGTACGCTAAAACATCTAAAAATTGAGCTAAAATTAATTTTACTCCTGATAATCCCTTTAAAGTTTAGTCACTTTTCCTGGTCTGGAACATCTGCTGTAAACTGTAGAGGAACATGTGCTCATGATTTTCTGATTTGAGTGCACATTAGAGGCTGGCATAAGAACAGTCCAACCTTCAACTCCATAACAAAGACTCATCCCCATAACAGTGTTCTTTGGTTATGGGGTTGAATGCCACAGGTTTGAAGATTTTAGCTAAAAATAGCCATAGATCCACATTAGCGAGGGTATGGAGCATTAGAAAGCACAAGGAAAACAAGAAATTAATTAACTTTTCTAAGACAATTATTAGTTTTTCCCCCAAACATTACTAAATATAATTTATGTTTGTAACAGTGTTGAAATGTTGAACTGGACAATGTCAAACAATGAAATATAGATTTAAAAAATTATGGTAATACTGAACTGTCTTTACAGTTTGAGTGGGAAAATACTTTAATGATGTCACTTCCTGGGTGCTTAGGAAGTTGGAGTAATTTTTTTTTTTTAAACGTGTGATTGATATCCTGTTACAGGGTTGAATGAAAATAGGGGAAAAGTTAAATACTGCTATTTTATAAATAATTAAAATATTTTTTTCATATTTCTTATATTAAGGTTAAAGTGGATAGATAAATGATTATATTAGCACATTACTGGCTATTTTTATTAGTTTTATATTCAATAAAAAAAAAGTAACTTTGCTCAGTGGGGAGAAAATATATTATAAAATATATATTAGATATATATATTAGAAAATATATTTATAAGTTTGTGTGTTATAATGCAAAGACACATGGATATTTTCATGTCATGTTTTAAAATGTATTTTGTGGTTTAGTTTATATGAAAATCGTTGAGGTTAAACCTGTGGGGACACAAAGTGAAACCAAATTCAGAAAAATCACCCATTCTTATGTTATGATAAGAGTATTAAGGTCATATCAGGTCGTATTCAGACTTACATTTGAAAACAATTCACCTTCTCATTAGCTGAAAACAACATGACAGGGTTTCATCACTGCGCATCAGTAGTCCTGAAATGTAGCACATGACACAACACAATGCAAACACTGTCAATAATTTGAGATTGCCTTCACACACACACTATTTACTTGGATTGTCTCCCCTGGCTGACAAGCAACACTGTTAACATCTTGATACTATCATCTCTTCTCACAAACATATTCACTTGGGACTTGACAGACTGGCGTGTGGGAACATGTTGTATGATAATGCGTTGGATATCAGTCATATTCACACTTCCTCTGATAATGACCCCTTTCAGATGCTGTAAAGTTAATGTACTAACACAGTGCAATAGTGATATTCATGTATAATCACGACAGAGGGCTTAATACATCACTGTGATGTTGCCCCAGAGTGACAGCGGTGGGACGTGGTTTGTGTGCTGTTAGTAATAAATGGAGAGATGTAAAGCCAATGCGACAGTTCATACACCCACCAGCCTCTATTGTCCTGCTAATGACAGTGGACACACATCAAACATTCAGTAATGGAATTTCCTATTTTGTATTTTTCTGCTGTTTTGTCGGCCCCTTACAACTTTGATCCCATTTATCCAGATATCTATTCTGACACGCAACTGGACCTGAAGCGTATTTAAATTAAAGAGGCTGGGCTGAAGGTAGCAGCATTTGTTATACAATCCATTGGAATTCATTTTCCCCTCCTCTCTCTCTCTCTCTCTCTCTGTCTCTCTCTCTCTCTCTCTCACCCCCCCCCCTCCCCTTCCCCCTTCTTTGATGCTGTCTAGGTTAGGCCTGTGAAATGCACTGCGAGGTAATAACTCCATTGCGTTGATTATTAGCCTTCACAATAGAGGCAAGCTTTCTATGTCTGAGCATAGTCCTATAGTGGAAGGCTGCTGTAACTTAATGTGGCATGAAAATAGCTCTTCAATTTTCCAACGCACTGCCTTTCTAGAAACTGCCCTGTTCCTCCCTTCCAAATGCCTCTGGCCTTCACTATCTTACTCCCCTCTCTCTCTCTCTCTCTCAGCTTTCTCTTCTCTCGTAGCATCCAGGCTCATTCAGCAATCACTGACCTCAGGCCAGTCTCAAAGGTGTGTGTCAGTCTCTGTGTGTGTGTGTGTGTGTGTGTGTGTGTGTGTGTGTGTGTGTGTGTGTGCGCACACAGGTACATGTCAGAAAGACGGCTGCAGAAGACGACTTGAACAAGGGAACACAAAGTGAAATGTAAGGGAAAACGAAGGAGACAGAGACATAGAGGGGAGCAGGTGGAGGGTCTGTGATTTATACTCTGAGGATTTGAGCGTGAAATCAATTTGTGTTTAAGAAGAAGTGAGGCTCCACATAGCCACTGTGTGCCACAGATAGACCTAGAGAAATTTATGCTCTCATCTGAAACGGAAGAAGGTGGAGCCTGAAGGAGACTGAACATGGTCTGAAAAAGAAAGGTGAAAATAAATAAGGGGTGAAGAAATAGAAAAGTCATAGGAAATGGGAATTCTTGTGAAATGAAAAGCATTATGAAGCAGAGATAACATGTTGTGGAGCCAACTCAGAATAGACTGTTTTGCAGAGGTGGGAAGTAACTAAGTTAAAGTGCTTCATTACTATACTGAAGTATACTTTTCAGGTATCTGTACTTTACTTGAGTATTTATTTTTCTGGAAACTTTTTACTTTCACTCCCTACATTTTTGCATGAATATTTGTACTTTATAAGTACTATTTACATTCTCAGAATAAACTTTTTCAAACTAAACGGTTTGAAAAATAAGTGGTTTCAGAGTGAAAATCAGTGGCTAGAAAATGTGACTTTATATTATAATTATAACTTTTAGCTCATGATTTCAACTTTTTTTTCTCAAAATACATTTCTTATGTCATATGTATGACTGTATCTCACAATTTTGACTTTTTATCTCATAATTATGCATTGTTTTAATCTCACATATAACCTTTTTTAGGTCATAATGATGATTTTTCATCTAAATTGTGCCTTTTTAAAAAAAAAAAAAAATTCTGAATTTTCCTGCCCATACCTACAAAACTGAGTAACCGTCCCTCATCAAACACATTATCAACAGAGTAACTTACTTTTAAAGGATTTATGTTTTGGATACTTTTGAAACTTTCCTATTTTTTCCTGGTTAAATAACTATTATTTCATCCATGGCAAAGAAATGCAGTTTTACTTTTTCCTTTATTGCAATTGAGAAGTTGTACTTTTTTTACTTTTACTTCAGTAGAGGAGTTAATCAGTACTTTTACCAGACTATTTTTTGACAAAAGTAGCTTTACTTCTACTGAAGTACAGAATGTGAGTACTTTGACCACATCTGTCAATTACACAAGATGAAGATATTCACGTTAAAGGCACAAAATAACCACCAGGGGGCAGAGTACATAACATTAAATACATAAGTACATAATAAGTAAATAATTAAAGATGAAAGTGGGTATTAAAAAAACAATAGGAGTTATCTGCAAACATTATGAAATGATGCTTTGGAGGCAAAACAAAATCTGTCAAATGTTCTAATAATTGTAGCCACCGATGTAGATATATGTATAGCATCACAATGTTTGGAGAGAAGTCTGGTGTGAAACTAATGTATTCCAGCTGGTGCTATCCATTGTTGAGGTCTATTATTGCCAAAGTGTGTTGGAATTGTCCATCTGAACGCTGGTTTCCAGGAGGGTCTTTCATAGTTGTTTTTCCCCAAATCTTTTTCCCTATTTTTGAATATGCCTGCAACAGCTGGTATCTGAAATGAAAAACTAAAGCTCATATGTGGGCTGCACACCTGTCTTCATGAGGCTCGGTACACTTTGCAGTCATTTCGAATAGGTAGAGACATCTCCCATTTATAAGAACTGCAACAGATTGCACAAATCAAGTATTTGTAATTGAAAAAGCACGAAATACTGGAGGGAAAGTGTGTATATGCACCTGCTTAACAGTGTGTATTGCATTAACAAGACGCCGCATTATGCCAGAGGTGCCCAAACTTTTTTTTTTTTTTTTTTTTTTTTAATTTATTTATTTTACAAAGGGTCAGATCTGATAATGTAGGCATTACTTTCGGGCCAGTAGTCCCTTCTGACATTTTTAAACAGTAAAATGACAATGGAACTAAAGCTAGGCCACTCAGGTGTGAACAAGTTAAGGGGAAAAAAAAAAGTTCTGCCTTTCTTTTCCTTCCGGAATCAGTAACATACAACAAACCGTTGAAGATCTGGAGTTGATAATCTGAACCCCATGTTCATGTTAAACATGATTTAGCTTTATGATGAATCATTATTCATCTATTAATAATGTCTGTTCACATTCAAGATTAAAACATGTAACTCTTGCTCTTGTCTTTTCCAAGATCTTTTTTGAAGTAATATTTTGTGTTAGACGTACAAATATTATCAACTACTATCATGGCAACATTATTGGTTGCCATGGTCACGGATTAATTGAACTCACAGGTTTGCGCTCACTTCCGGTTAGCTTGTTGTATGTTAGCATGTTTTGTCTCTTTACAGTGAATTCGTTAAACAAGGCAGTAGACAAATTAGACAAACAAAGCGATTATTTTTACAACTAAAAAAATATTGTAATTACCTTCTGTTCTGGAAGCAGCGGCCTTCAATGTCAATCTTCTTCTTTTTATTTAGAGGCGTCATTAGCAAGAAGGGTTCACGGCAAAGTCAGATAGTGTTTGAGTGGTGCTGCCACCATGAGGCCAAAAGAGGATTTGCATTTTGAAACTTTTGTTATTTGTTTATTTATAGTGTTGCACAGGCCATAAATAATAAATTATAAAACTGGAAGCTGTTGGCTGTATGGACCAAATAAACAAATATAGTGACTGTAAGACCACACTTAACTTCCAACATTTTCACTCCACCAACGAAAGGAGTTATATTTTTCCTAGCATTTATTTGTTTATCTAGGTTTTGTTTTACTCTGTGCAACATAACTCAAAAAGTCACAGATGGATTTGGCTGAAATCTTCAGGAAATGTTCATACTTGCACAAGGAACAAATGATAAAAGTTTGGTTTTGATCAATGGGGGGGGGGTGATCTGCCTTGGTGGACTATGTGCTCTCCGAGGTGTTTTTCTAGTTTTTCATACATCAACAAAATATCTTAAGTTACAAGCTACATTTAGACTAGTAACCATTCCGTTTAGGTCACAGGTTGTCATTTAGATGTACTTGTCTTTGCATATATTCATAAGACACTGTAATAAAATCTTACTTTTGATTATACTTTCTTATTAAATAATAGTGTGGAACATTTTACGTGTGATTAGATTGCTAAAATGGAGATGCCACCTGTATAACTGTGTTTGCAGAGGTTTATATTTTTAAGAAATGTAAGCCTCACCAAGAGATTAAAAAAAAGTATGAAATGTGATTATGGAGCAAAATTACAGACGCAAAGATTAGATAAAATGCAGGAGAGGAAAAGGTAGGAAAAACTGGCTTTTGCAGACAACAGCACTTCCAAATCCCTTCTTATTTCAGCCAGGTGCATATGCCACTCATTTCTTATTTCCCCTGCGAGTAGCAGCTAGGCAACAGAATAAAAAAAGACAAGGGGACCCCCCGCAGTGAAATGTTCACTACTGTATGTCATGGGTGTTATCATGGTTCATTTACACCTGCTAGAAGTGGCAGGATGTTTCAATTTGATCTTTGCCAAGTTTCCTTTCATAGTGTACGAAGACTGAACTGTGCTTATTAATATGGTGTAATATAGCCGTGGAAAATTAATATTGGTAGACTACCTTTTTGAAAGCTCAGCAGGAATGATACTTCAGAACAAGGTATCACAGCAAGACAAATCCAGTGTTTTTGAAACATCACAGTAAATTATGTAGCTATAAAACATATGAATTATGTGATTTTTTCAATATTTTTTCCCCACACAAGGTCATTTGGCAGCATTATGTCTGCATGTCTCTCTTAAACACACACCCACATAACCCTCAGCATTGAGCTGAGATTTAAGAGAAGTGAAGTATAGATATATTTACACAACCAGAAAATACTTGGCAGTCCTAAAGTGATAAATATTTTGTACATATCTCTTTTATACCATGTTTGTGGTTTTACATGGAAGACTATTGATGAAGCAAGGGGGGGAAAAATCACTCTGCCTTATCAACAGTGCAACAACTGAATTGATGCAGAACAAAATACCACCAGGAACCTTCTCATGCTGGCCACAAATAGCTCCAAAAACTACAAAATATTCACTCATATGGAGATGAGAGAGTGTTTTGTACTCTCTTGTCTCTGTGGTGCCATTAAAATGATGGTTACCTCAGGTGCACCCGGTCCTTAGGCAGCAGGGAAGCACCTTCACAATAGGTATCTGACTTGTTTAAGTGGGTGTAAGCAAATTCAACTCTGTATATTCCATCCCAAAAATGAACTTGAACTTTAGCTTCCAACAGAGGAGAAAGACAACAAAGGGAGTCAACCTTTTTGTGATCAATAAAGCATCTGGTTATTGCTAATGAATCATCTTACTGCAGATGTCTTTCTTCTTGTGATTCACCTGGTTTTCATAGCAGTGTGTGATTCATATGAACACATGCAACATATTGAGGGTGGTCTCTTATGCACACACACAAACACACATTCTCGTTTCCATGTCTCATGAGGACCAAGTTTGTTAAGCTCGCCCAACATTCTAATAGACATTATTGTAATCACTGTGTGTGTGTGTGTGTGTGTGTGTGTGTGTGTGTGTGTGTGTGTGTGTGTGTGTGTGTGTGTGTGTGTGTGTGTGTGTGTGTGTGTGTGTGTGTGTGTCTGCAGAGGCACATTATGCTATAACTCAATGAATACTGTAGATATCACCATGAATGAAATTACATGGGCATATGCATAAAGCTAATGCGCATCAGATGCAATGATCCATTTGAGTAAAGGTCAAAGGTCAATGTCACAATTAACTAAA
This sequence comes from Siphamia tubifer, assembly GCA_020466265.1. NCBI lineage: Eukaryota > Metazoa > Chordata > Actinopteri > Kurtiformes > Apogonidae > Siphamia > Siphamia tubifer. The sequence continues at coordinate 35,973,243 of CM035802.1, read as the reverse complement.
AGGTCAAATTCACATTATCGAAATGGAGGCTCATAGAACTTTCAGATTGGTATTAAACTATTCAGAATGTAGATTTCTACAATTCTCATTATTGGTGTTATCACCGACGACTAATAGTTTTTGAGATCTCTGGAGGTCAAAGGTGACACGGGGCAAAATTAACTTGTGTAACACTGTTTGTGTGTGTCAAGCATAGACATATCATGCTATGACATAATAAATACTGGATATATTATCATAATATTACAGGCACTGATGCATATATACATATAACAAAATTATCATTATTCCAAAAGGTCAAAGGTCAAGGTGGCATTTAGAAGAAAGGTCAAAATCACCTTATTGGCTCTAATTCAAGGATGGGTTGTGATAGAAACTTGAGATTGGCACAAAATATGGACGAGATTAGGCATTCTTTTAATACTTGTAATCAAGTAGCCATTGGGTAGTGAATGTAAACACATTTTTAATGAAAAAAACAAAAATAACAATACAAATTTGAAAATTAAATAAAAAGGAATAAATAAAAAATATAATTACAAAATAAAATAAATAATAGTAATGAAAAAAATAGAATAGAATAGAAAAGAATAGAATTGAATAGACTTTATTGACATTTGTATGTGTACAACGAGGTTTAAAATCACAGATAAATGGGAATTTTTTTGTGCATGTTCCTAAGCCAGGTAACTGACTAACCATTAAAGGAGTAAACTATACATTAATAAATAACATGAATAAACGTGTAAATAATAAATACAAATGTACAAAAATACAAAATTAACAAATAAAGTAAATTAACATTGCAAGCAGTATTTTAGTTGACTAAAAGTATTTTAGTCGACTAAAAGTATTTTAGTCAACTAAAATACTTTTAGTCGACTAAAAGTCAATGATTTGATTTCCAGTAAAATAATAGAATAACATGTAAATAAGAGCTCCAAACTTTTGTCTTTTTAAATTATTTTAGTCATCTATAATTCATAACAAAAAATTTCATGAATTTTGGTCATAAAATCTTATGTGTATTACACATTAAAACATTACAATAAACACTTTGAGTTTTATATCATTTCTAACAAAACAAAAACACTGGTTGCCATATTTTAGTCGACAAAAATTATTTTAGATTTCGTTGACTAAAATGTTATGACTTTTAGTTGAATGACACTACACTAAAACTACAATGATTTAGATGACTAAATTGTGACTAAAACTAAGATTACATTTTCGTCATGAGACTAAAACTAAATTAAAACTGCAAACAGTCTCAAAGGCCTTCGCTGTCCCTCACGACCGCCTCCACACGCGACATCAGAGTCAAATTTTAGCCAAGTCAGTGTTCGTATGTCCGAACTACAGCCTTTTTAGTAAAGGTGAATTTGTAGGGGGCGCTATAGAGCAAAATCCTCATTTCTATTGATAAACTGGTGTAGGACCGAGAGATAAACGTCTGAGTCAAATTTCAGCGTGG